>JAJOZX010004522.1:27500-80000 GCA_023014485.1 Bathynomus jamesi | reverse complement strand
GTCTTTTCATGTCAAAACTTGAAATTGGCCAACCAAAATGAAATAAAATAACTCTTACCTACATCAATTTTACCTTAAAGTTTCAGAAATTGACTCTTTTACTAAATAATAGGACATAAATTGATTAACTATTCATCTGCCACAGAATTATCTCACTGATCGCATATGGAGTGTTTTCAAGGCCATATAGTTGTTGTACAATGTACAAGTCACAACATGAATAGAACTGTCCCTGACTCTCAGTCCTCAGTTGCCTCTTAGATGTCATAGACGGTGGTTTGCTGTTATTGCTCTTGTACCTACTTCATAGTTATTCTACTAGACGAATACTACAGTTTAACTAAGTATGGATTATTGATTATTACAATTATTTATTATCATCATATTCTTCTGTCTAATTATATTGTAATCCCATGAAATATTTTTTATTGAATTTTAGAACATCGAATGACTAAACTTTGAAACATCGTAATTGATATAAAAATACTTAATGTTTTTCTTTCTTTTCAGATATTCCTAAGATGCCAAAATTGAAGACAAGAGGTCAGTCGTCATGCCACTTGAGCCTGTTAGTCGGTACAGGCAAGGAGCTTCCCGTATCAGAACTACCAACAGTGTGAGACATGCTGAGACTAGGGTTACTCCTTCGTGAACAAAATACAAAGGATAGAAGGAACTACAGAGAGAAAGAGCTCATAAGGACATGATTCCCTCTCTTCTGCATCAGTGGAAAAAAGCTAATGTGTCATTCAAACCACCTGTACTCAATCAGTAAGAACTATTGAGCTAAAATTAACAAAGCTGTGGCACAAAACAGTTGAGACCACTTGGTAAAGGAAAACTAACAAAGAAAATAAATTTCTGCACACACTTGATACTTCTTGACATTTTTAACTGCCAGTGTCCCATAGAGTTGTGTTCTGAAGCCAATTGTTCTCCCTCATGCAGAAGAGAACCTCACCCTCACATTGATTGTCGCTGTCCTCGTGAGAAGATCCCTGTTTTGGAGCTGGCTTTCATAAGGCGCAGAGAACAAAGGCAGGAGGCCAAGGAAGTATGCAGATTGGTTCGGCAGATTATTCAGAAACCAAAAAACAGATTGTTATTGCTAAGAAAAAAGAGAAAATCCGAGAGAGGGAAGAAAGGAAGAAAAAGAAGAGTGAAGAAGCCACCCAAAGAGATGAAGAGCTCTATCAAGAGGTTTCTCACTTCTTTGAAAGCTCTTCAGATGAACAGAAAGAAGCAACATCAGATGATAGCTCCAAAATGCCATCTGAACCTTCGCCGAAGAGAATGAAATACAACGCTAAAGACATCTCAAACATTGCCCTTGCCAGTATTCGCCACCATAGGCTACGAGAGACTGCAGAGATTGCCACTGCCGCTTGGATAGATGCAGGCCTCATCAGCCGAGTGGATACATCCTTAGTGATAGATCATAATAAGATAAGAAGAGCACAAGAAAAAATAATGAAGGAAATATCTGATCAGCATGAAAAAGATTTGAAGGAGGAAGGTCTCTCTTGCCTTTTGTTTGATGGAAGAAGAGATGACACAAAAGTTCTCCTAGAGGTAGCGGGAATGGACAGAAAGTTTCCCGGTCTCATCAAAGAAGAACACTACTCTGTGTGTTCCGAACCTGGTGGCCGCTATTTGTTTCACTTTGTTCCTGAAGCAGAAGAAGAAGGCAAGAAACATGCAGAGGCAATTGCTGATTAAATAATTGGCTTCAAGAAAAAAGATTTGACAGTTCACTGCAGGCCGTTGGTGGAGACTCAACTGCGGTGAACACTGGATGGCAGGGCGGTGTTATGACGCATTTAGAGAAAAAAACTTGGAAGAAGGCTTGTTTGGATTGTATGTGATTTGCACACAGGGGAACTACCTCTTCGTCGTCTCATCCAGGAACTTGATGGTCCTACAAAGAGCAACAACAAGTGGTCAGGCCCCCTTGGCAACATGCTAGAAATAAATACAAAATTTCCAAAGGTCGAAGTAGGCCCTCCCCTTCCAGTGTTGTCTGAAGAAGTTATCAAAGACCTCAGCACGGATCAATCTTACGTTTATCGTATTGTTCAAGCAATCAGATCAGGAGAGTTGCCTCAAAATCTGGCTCTCTTGGAGATTGGACCCGTAAGTCACAGTCGTTGGTTATCTACAGCGATTCGTTTCTGCAGGATTTGGGTTTCCAACATGCACTGAAGGGCAAAATGCTACAGAATTTGATGTTGATTGTTGAATTTATTATTGGGTTTTATCTTCCTCACTGGTTCAATGTAAAAATTAATCCAATGTGGATGGAGGGGCCCAACGACATCTTGTTTCAATTACAGCTACTGAGAACCCAAAGGAAAGTAGTGGTGGACATCGTGTTACCTGTGGTGAGAAGGTCCGCTTGGTATGCTAGGCCAGAGGCAGTTTTGCAAGCAATACTCTGCAGCCAATGTACCAAAGAGCGAACTGAGGCTGTGGAAATCATTCTGAAGCTTAGAGGAACATCACTGGATGATGACCAACTGGGAGACTGCTCTGTTTAGTCAAGGAAGGTACCTCCGATAAACGTCAATGCCACGAAATTGTCAGAATTAGTTAACTTGAGTTTGGAAGTTTTGGAGCCACCACTGACAACATGTATAACAAACAAAGATTTAACACAACTTAAAGAGGCCCCAATGCAAGTGCCAAAGTGGCCTTCTCACACTCAGAGTGTGGAGAGATGCGTGAAAATGGTCACAGAAGCAGCTAGTCAAGTTTACAGTCACGAGAGGCGAGAAGGCTACATCAAAGCGCAAGTAGCAAGCCGAATACTGATGTCAAGAAACCGCAGCAAAAAGGACATGACTGCATTGGTTACTTTCAAATAAAGACTCTGAATGATATCTTATTGCCACTTTAAATGTTGATAGGATGTTTGCGCACATTTGTTATTTTGTTACGAATTTACGGAAAAATGGAATTTTTGAATTAAAATTGATGTAGGTAGGAGTTATTTTTTTATTGTTTTTGAAGCAAGGATATTATTTTGTATGCTAAATGATTACATTAAATTGCTACCAAATCACATGATTTTCAATTTAGTCATTTCACCCCCAAAATTGACACACCCTAGTGATCATGCATGAACTTTATATTCAAGATGTAGTCTTACAATAGTTTTGTATAAAATCAGAAATGTATTTGAGTCTAAGTATTCAAAAGTTGATTTTATTATACTTACAACTTGGAGACTTTCTTTACTGTTTGCGAGACATGTTTGTGCACTTTAAGATCTGAAGTTAATTAATGTAACTCCCAGGTCTTTCTGAATTTCAGTCACGGACCATTGGGTTCCATTCATTTAGTGTGTGTTTTTGTTATTATTAATTCCTGAGTGCATAGCTTTAGATTTGCCGACGTTGAATTGCAATTTTCAAACTTCCGACCATTGGCTTAGGATATTTAGGTCATTAGGTAGTCGAAGAGCTTGTTCCTCGGTTTCAATGGGTTGTATACTTTAGTGTCATCAGCAGATATTTTACAATGAGAACTTATATTATCAGTAGATCGTTTATATACAATATGAAGAGCATTGACCACAGAACTGATCCTTGAGGCACTCCACTGTGTACGTTTTTCCATGATGACTTAGAACCATTAACAGACACACATTGGCGCCTATCATTCAGAAAATGTTCAATCCAGTTCAGTATATTTACTTTAATGTTGTAAGATTTCAATTTATGGATTAATCTTCTAAGCGGTACAGCGGCTTTTAATCAAAGCCTAGAATACACTAATATATATATATATATTATATATATATATATTTGAAGTTTATTTGTTATGGGTAAACAAAATTATTTTATATATTTAATTATCCTCCCACATACATTGAGGAATAAAGGTTTAATTAAGTCTTTATAGTCTATTGAGTGAGGCATGGTTTTAAGTGTTTTGAGGGAAACCTTGTAAATAGCAGGGATTCTTTGTACAGTTATTGTATCATAAAGTAAAACATTACAGTATGAATTTGAGGTGATTTCGTCCTTATTTTATACAGGGATAATCTAGAGCAGTGGTTGCGAACCTATGGCACGCGTGTCCATTTGGGCACGCGATCGATCAAATTTTCCTGGCACGCCTAAGCATAGAAATTGTTATCCAAAAAATTAGTATAAAATAGTAGGGTTAATGTTTATAATTTGGTGTAAGATATATAATCTTTGGTGGGCACGCGAATTTTTTTTATGGTTTACATGTTTTTTTTTGCACGCGACCGTAAAAAGGTTCGCCACCCCTGACCTAGAGAGTCCCTTGTAGCTTTGAGTTACCCTTATGCTTCTTATAGAAAATAAGGTTTTACATTTCATTCACGGGTGAATGGTGAAGTAAAAAATCTGTATATATTTTGGTCAATTAAATATTTTTGCATCATCATTTCTTGTGCATCTTGTACCTTCAACAGTAAGATTTAGTATGATCCTGAAAGCTGGTTTTAAATTATATTAAAAATATTGCATTAATATCTAAGTGGATCTACAGGCAGATTTTTTCAACTTGTTAGAACACCATATATATATAGATATATATATATATATAGTATATATATATATATATATATATATATATATATATATACGTAAGAATCACTTTTATCTGAAAAAGTTTATTGTGCCCCATACTCCATATGTCAAATATTAGTGATAATAACTGGGGATAAGGAACAATGCATGGCGGAAAATGAATAAGCTAACCCAAAATAGAATCTATTTTTAATATAAAGTTATATTAATATTGCTTATAATAAGATTTAAAGATATATTTGTATTTTAAAGATAAATTTGAATTAATTAAACGAGAAACAAAATAGTTCTTCTTGAATGCGGGTAAAAGCCGAAAAATAATGTTTACGGGCATATTTAGAATACGGCTGTATGTTTGATTTAGTTTTAGCGTTTCTTTAAATTACGCGGTTCTATACACTTTATCACCCGTTGGTAAACGTGTGTGTACACACACACACACACACACACACACACACACACACACACACACACATATATATATATATATATATATATATATATATATATATATATATATGTGTGTGTGTATATATCGACAATGGTATGAATGTTATTTTCTCAGAAAGAGAGCGAATGTATCCAATTGCAATACAACATTTAGAATTTCTACGATAGTCGAATCTGCGTATGCGCAGGACGGACAGATGGAGAGTTTTAAAGCCTCTAATCTTTTAACTGCATGCGAAAACTGTTTTAAATTGTTTAGGTGGCAGGTATCGTAGAAGTGTGTGTGTGTGTGTGTGTGTGTGTGTGTGTGTGTGTGTGTGTGTGGTTACTATGGTAGATGGGTACTGGCAATTTTTGTGCTAACTGATGTTTTTAGTTGCCTCATATGCCTGGCAAGAGAATGACAAGAGCATCTTCTAAATGATTTGTTGAAGTTTCAGTATTGAATACACTTAATACACTTTGTCACAAAAAATAAAGGTAATCTGGTGAAATTTGCACGCGTAAATAACTACGTAATAAATAAAGTTGTTAGATGGGTGAGGTTTATTTGGAATGGAGTAACTTTCCGCCAGCTGCTCTGTCTATAGAAGTAATATATATATATATATATATATATATATATTAATATATATATATATATATATATACCTTATGAACCTTATGCTGTTTCGTGCGTTGATCTCTCTTCACACGGAGGTCAATCTGGTGACCCCGCCTCTATAATCTCTCTCTCTCTCTCTCTCTCTCTCTCTCTCTCTCTATATATATATATATATATATATATATATATACAGGGCGTCCCAAAAAAATGTATACACACTTTAAATACTTATAAAGGCAGTGTTTATTAAAATACATTTCATTTTCAAAATGTAATAGAATCTACAGACATTATTTAATTGTTTTGTCAACGCCTGTTTTCAAACTGACGTCCGTTCTGGTCCAGGCACTGCTGATAACGCGAAGCAATGGAATCGCAAACATCACGAAACATTTCGTTTGGTATTTGTGTGCATTCTCGTTCAATGGCTGCTCTCAATTCAGCGACTGTTGCAGGTTTTATAGCGTAGACTTTGTCTTTTAAGTATCCCCATAAAAAAGTCTAGTGGTGTGAGGTCTGGTGAACGCGGAGGGTATTCTACGAAACCCCTTCGTCCAATCCACATCCACATCGTGCCAAGTACCACTCGCAATACTCCACTCTTCGGTCCGGATCATCTTCATTAATAGCATGGACTAATCTTGGAATGTAACTTTTCCATTAACAGCGCTTCAAAATGCGTTGGACAGACGATTCTGAAATTCCTACCTCACGACTCGCTTGCCGCACAGATTTTCTTGGACTTTGGTGATACGTTTCCAGTACTCTTTCTTGCTTTGTGGGGCTTGTCGATGTTCGTGGTCTTCCGGAACGCTTCTTGTGGACATTCTGAACAGTTCCATCGGCTTCAAACTTATCTCTAATTCGAGTGATGGTAAGTCGCGTTGGTGGATCTGTTTGAAACTCCCTCCTAAACTGTCTTTGCACTTCAACTGCGTTTCACACTTCCAGTAGCATTTTAGAATGAATTTCCTTTGTTCAAAGCTTAGTCTGACTGCCATTATTAATTCTAATGGGTTTAACTTGGAAAGAAAGAAACATCAATTGAGCTATCAGCTGTTAAAGTGTGTGTATACATTTTTTTGGGACGCCCTGTATATATATATATATATGTATGTATATATATATATATATATATATATATATATATATATATATATATATTATATATATATATATGTATATATATATATATATATATATATAATCAATAGGAATATAAAGACAAGAGATACGACTCAACATTTATTGGCCAAATGTTTCGATCCACTCCGGGGCCATCTTCAGTGACTAAATGAAAGTTACATTATCAATCAATAATATAACTAAAGAACTAAAGTTACATTATTGATTGATAATGTAACTTTCATTTAATCACTGAAGATGGCCCCTGAGTGGACCGAAACGTTTAGCCAATAAATATTGAGAGTCGTATCTCTTGTCTTTATATTCCTATTGAGGATAAGATTCCGAAGAACAGTTTTATCGTAATTACTAATTATCTGAAACAAGTTATATATATATATGGACTTGGATAGATTCTGTTTATTAAAATACGTTTGGAACAACAATATTGGTATAAAGCCTTCGTTGGCAACTTTTGGGCTAACTGGCGGAGGTAGTTGCCAGATATGTCTGGCCAAAGATTGCTGAAATATTTTAACTGTACGCGTTAGCTGTTTTATTTACTATTTTTATAATATGACTAAAAGATAAATTTGTATATTAAGACGGAATTTGTTTTAAATAACTCGATCTTTGGAATAAGCCCTTGTAAAGAATGCTGTTTGAAATGTAGAAATAAATTGGTATCGGGTAAACATAGTCAATGGCGGATTATCACTGAGGCTATTGAGGCTGAAGCCGCAGGCTCCTCCCAAGCTTGAGGCCCCCCCCCCCAATCGATGATATAATTCGAGATTTGGCAAACTTCTTTAATTAAATATGACAGAGTACACACACTGACAAATTCCCTGTTTTATTTTATGTTTTATAAGCCCTAAAGTAAAGTTTGTTTGATACTGTTTGGCTTTGGCAAACGGCAAAATACAGTGTCAAGGCTCTTTTAAGTTTGTTCCTCAATTAGCCTGAGCAGCTTACATATAATTCGTGTAAATGTACTATGTACTGTACATGTGCGTGTACTGTTAATAAAAAGCTATAGAAAAGGGCTCCCATCTTCTTCATTGCTCCGGGGCACCGAGGTGTCTTAATCCGCCTCTGAACATAGTTATTTCACATATTTATTTAGCATTGCCAATAAATATACATAAAGAGACAAACAAATAACTAAGAAGGATTGGTCTAACAATTAAAGTAGGTAATACATACATAATAAAGAACTTCAATATACGGAGAGCATCTCCTCCCCATTAAATATATGAAAATTAAATAAATAGCGCGATCTGCCAACTAATCTTGTGGATTGCTCGGCTAAATAAAAAAAAAAAATATATATAAATATATATATATATATATATATATATATATACACACACTGCCTTCTAAACATTACTCTAGAAAATAAGATATTTTAACAGTATGCGCTGTTTTAAATTACTATTTTATGATATGTTTAAAAGATAAATTTGTATATTAAGACGGAATTTCATTTAAATAACTTGTTGGTTTGAATAATTCCCTTTATTGAATTGTAAAAGGCGATAAATGAATAAGTAAGCCCTAAATTAAAATCTATTTGTACCTGAAGACAAAAAATTTGTTTTTGCAATAAATTTGGTTTATCGTATTTGAGCTTTTGTTTAAAAGAGCGCCTACCTCACAACACATTGGCCTCGTAGTGGTTTTCTGCTACGAGAAGCTCAATAGATTAAATTATTGGCGTTGCAGTTTTTTGAGATCTTATCGATCTATCCTGGTCTCATAAATGTATTTTTTTATACTTAATAGCTTTCTCCATTATTTGTGTCCTGTTTTGAGACCTTACCGGTCTAATGGTGATGGTGGCGCTGTAATACTGTTGATGGTTGTGGGGTTATGCGAGGTAGTCTAAGGACGGTACATGTATTTTGGTATTGGGATATACCAAATTTTTTTACATACATCTGTTTAAGTTATACACGAAGTGTGTGTGTGTGTGTGTGTGTGTGTGTGTGTGTGTGTGTGCGTGTGCGCTTTTAATTCAATAAATATAGAATTTTTTTTTCCTTTTTTGATTTGTGGGCCCAGCATTTCCAATAATATATATATATATATACGAGGGTAATTCAATAAGTATCCGCACTTTTTATTTTCACAATTTTGTTTTTACATCTGAAAGATTATAAACACATCACTTCTCAACATAGTATCCCTGTTTCTCAATACACTTAGTCCACAAAAGAATGTTTTTGGCTGTGTGCGTAGCCAGTCATGCACCGCCTCCTTCAGTTCATCATCGCCTTGGAATCGCTGACCTCTCAAAGCGTCTTTTGGTGGTCCAAACAGGTAAAAATCCGAAGGTGCCAGGTCTAGACTGTAGGATGGATGGTCGAGAACTTCAAATTTAAGTTCCTGAAGGCATTTTCTAGTCTGTTCAGCGGTATGAGGGCGCGCAATGTTGTGTAACAGAATAACACCTTCCGACAATCTCTCTCTCCGTTTTGTGCGAATTGCTTGCATTAACTCATTCCGAAGCATGTCAGAATACGATGCACTTGTTACTGTAGTTCCATGCTCTAGATAATGTTCAAATATAGGGCCTCGTGTATCCCAAAACAGTGTTAGTATAACTTTACCTGCTGACGGCTGCGCTTTGAACTTCCTTGCGACGGGAGATGTTGGATGCTTCCACTGCATGCTCTGTCGTTTGCTTTCTGGTTCATAGTGATGGATCCAGGTTTCATCTCCAGTGATAATGCGCTCCAAAAAGTTTTCACCTTCATTATGATACCGCGCCAAAAGACGAGAGCAGATGCCCATACGATTACGCTTGTGCTCTTCTGTTAACTGTTTGGGTACCCATCTTGCACAAACCTTGTGAAAGCTAAGAATGTCATGAACTATCGAATAGGCTAACCGTTCACTGATGTCTAATGAAGATGCAGTTTCTTTTATTGTTAATCTTCTGTCATCGAAAATTATGGCTCTGGCTTCTTCCTGCTTGTCACCACTGGTTGATGTTGACGGTCGTCCTGAGCGCTGAGCATCCGTCACACATGTCCGACCTTCCTTGAACATTTGAATCCATTCGTACACACTTCGCTGTGGTAACGCATTATTCCCATACTGAGCACATAAACGCGTGTGAATTTCACAAATTGAAAGCAGCGCAGCCATGCTCACTACTCGTGCGATGTGACAGCCACTCTGAAGATCGGAAGTATTTGCATATCCATGGCATATCCATCTTTCAGTAATTACAAGGGCTACAGTACGTAGTGTCCAGTGTCGTAACACTTCTTCCCGTCGATAAGCAAAATTAAGCTACAGCTGGGTCTGATAGTAGGTGGATGGGAGACCGTCCTCTGCGTCCAGATTATGTAACGACCCGTGGTTCGGTTCCCACGCAAAGCTGTAGGTCCCTTCAGTCATATTGCCTTAGTTGTTGCGAAGGAAAAAACATAAAGGGGCGCTGGGACCTTTTGCGAGATAATCCTTTTCACCGACGGAACAAATTCTCGAATGAAAATTTTGGACCCACACTAACAAAGACGCTGAAACATAAAATGACCTACAACGCTATCTAATCTAACTTAACCAAATTTGATCTAATCTAACTCGATTTAGCCAAACTTAACTGAACCTACATTTACAAGGACATCTACTAAAAATTTCCTGAAAGTAAAAATCGAATATTTCTCAACACAATTTCAAAAAAAAAATCTAACCTAATTTTTTGTCTTTTAATGTGTAGCATTCCCCATAAACGACTAAAGCTCGAAAACATCACAGCGTCATTAACAGAATTTATATAATTTTAAACTCGTTTTTATATGAACACTTGTTTGTACAGAATTTATGATTTCAGTGTGAGAAATGTTCATGTCCTCTTAATTGGATTCTTAAATTATGTGTCGTAATTGTCTGTAATAAGTTATCACTTTTATACTTTCTTCTTAAGATAATTCGGTTAATTAGTAGCGCTTTAAAATACGCTTAAATTAATATCCATACATTCCTTACGCCAAAAGCAAAGCGTATAGAAGCTTCTATAACATACCTTCGTAAAGTGGCGGGAAATGAAATGTTTATTATAACAGAAATAGGAAGCACGGGACCCGAAAAAGGGTGGAGGCCGTTTCTATAAAGAAATTGAATTTGAATGACATCCAGTGTCAGATGATAAAAACTAACAGGGAAAACATGTTACTTGAACATTATGAATATTTAAAAAGGAAATGCACTTTTTTTTTAATGCATACATGCAACGTTGATATATTTTCGCCTTTAAGATTTGAAATATTTAATGCTGTACATTCTTAACTTTCATGAAAATAGTTACATTCATAACTCTCTGAATGAGTACAGTACTGCAATACTTTCATACTGATCATAATATATATATATATATATATATATATATATATAAAATAATGGGTGTCCCAGAAGTCTTGGAGGAGTTTTATTTGGCTATAACTTTTTTGTTTGGGGATCAAATAAAAAAAGGTTTGTAACACTTGAAAGTATAATTATTGCGATTTTAATTACAAATTTAATATCTGGTGAAAATCTTCATTTTCATTGCGTAAATCTAAAATCGCATTAGCGTACGTTATCCGACTCTGATGATGTTGTGGTTTAATTTTTTGAGCAATTTGAATTTTGTGCGGGTAAAGATTGATATCCTCTCTTAAAATTCGATGTAAAGAACTTCTTGAAATGTTTAATTCCTGGCTGCGTCGTCGGACTGATGTGGATTTTCCTCAACGCTTTCACGAATCATCTCACCCAGGGTTGGACTTCGGCTTGTCCGAGGTCCGTGGTTCGTCTCCCTGACCCTTTCCCATACGAAATTTAGCGACGTACCGTCGAATAGCTCGATCAGGAGCAGAACGTGTGTTGAATTTTAATCTAAACGCTCCTTGAGCGGCAAAGATGGAAGAGTTGTTCGTCAAGTAACATTCCACAATAGCCACTCTCTGTTGCACTGTTCAGGATTCCATTTTCATTAATCGCAGCATGGGTACTTTAATTGAAAAATAAAAATAAATAAATAAATAAAAAAAGAAAAAAGTTATAGCCAAATAAAACCCTTCCAAGACTTCTGGGACACCCATATAGGTATATATATATATATATATATATGAAAGTGAAAATGAAAAGGTTTATTGGCAGAACATAGTCCATATGACAAATATTAATAATACAATGACAATTCACATACTAAGGATAGAAATATATATATATAAAATTATATTTATATATATATATATATAAAACCATGCGCCTCGGTGGTGTAGTGGTTAACGTCGCTGACTACGAATCCATCGGCCCCGGGTTCGAGACCCGACGGCAGCCGGCGCTCAGCAAAACCCAGCTGTTCATCCTTCCACACAATAAAGAAAGTGGCTGGTAGATAAATGGGTACCCTAGGTGGCCTAGTGGTTAAGACGCTGGGCTGCTGATGGGGCGTGGTTCGGATTCCACGTTAAACTGTAGGTCTAAGGTGGAGTGAAAAGCTTGACCTTCCTTAGAATGAACAATTCGGGCTGAAGCTAACCAAAGGTAATACAGTAATGTCAGAGTTCGTGAAGCAACAGACGTTTTCGTACCATGAATTCCATAGCTAAGAAGAAAAACGGCAGGACTCATGGATAGTATGGAAAAACTATACATGCCTGTCGTACACTTTGCATTACAGTTTACAACAAAGCCTAATTCAAATCCATACTTATACATGCCTACAATATGGTATCGTATATTGTACCTTCATTTCATAATAACTAAATACAAATTATTAATTTATTTTATTAAATAACTACAAAATTGCCACAGGATTGGCGACAAAGCCTATTGGGAATGTAAATAATTGCCATACAAAGAACCCAATATGTAGGCATTGGGCCCACATAACAAGAAGATAAACGTATTATTTCGTATCAGAATTTTCCATTGTTGACTCATGAAAATTACTTCGAGAGAAAAAATAATGAAGACACAAAAATTAAGCGTCTGAGGACTTTGTAAAATAAGCGAAATTTTAAGACAAAGGAATTTATATTAGCAGCCAGAGCTGCCTAGTTACGAGTGTTGCTTTTAGACAAGGAAGACGTGCTTAATCTTCTTAAAAGTTCTGCGTGAAAAACTAATGACATAAAACTAATAACACAAAAGGATAGGCCTATTCCTTCAGGTATTTAAGTATATTGAATTGCCTATATTAAACTCCTTTCGCAACCCCATCGCCTACATCGAAAGAGAGGCGCGATACACAGCCGCGCGCCCTACAACTAGAAGCGAGGCCCAACGAAATAATAAGGTATGGTAATTTCGTTTTTTACCATTAGGCAGCACTAAATATCGAAGACATAAATTAAACATTAACCAAAAAAAAAACACTACTTAACAAGGTCTTTTGAAGACCTCCACAAACACAATTTGTTAACGAAAAGACGTAGGGTTTTTGCTGTCAACTCTGCACCAATATCTACGGAAATTTTCACCGGATGAGGTTGACAGCAATGAACCATAACCCTATATAGTTTTTATATGGTGACTCGTGTCGGGATCTGACCCATCTAAAATTTACACTAACACAAACAGAGGCTAGGCTTACAGTAGCTTGTTAGGCCTAACCCTAATTCTACCTTACCTAACGTAACAATCAGTGAAGGCTAAGGCCGATCATAACAGCAACAAAGCCGCATTCATTTAATAGGCTTAACTCACTTTAGGTCCTATACAAAATAGGCCAATTTCATCCTGGGCCTATTTAGTAGGCCCGTTTAACCCCAAGCCTATTTAGTAGGGTTTAATGTTCGGTAGAACACAGCCACCAAACTCGATATTGATATTTATACAGCGAGATAGAGCGAAAAAAAATAAGAATACTTTATCCTATACTAATTTTGGCGGAAATTCATATTTATCGAGATATTTACTTTCGAAATCTTAATATTAAATTTTGACGCCATTATTCACTCGTCAAACCATCTCGTCCCGTGCGTATGTAGTCATGTTATTATCATTAGCCAATCAGCGGCTGCCCCATTATCCATTGTCACGTGACACCCACCCCCCCCCCCCCCCCCCCCCCCCGCGCATGTCCGGGCTGAAATTTTAATTCAACATTTGCTTTAGAATTAAATTTTGGCGCCATTATTCACTCGTCAAACCATCTAGTCCCCTGCGTATATAGTCATGTTATTATCATTAGCCAATCAGCGGCTGCCCCATTGTAACGTGACACCCCCGCGCATGTCCGGCGCTGAAATTTGAATTCAACAGTTGCTTTAGAATGGCTGTGTGTGGTGGATGCTCTAAGTTCGAGTGGGACGTTATTAAACAAGTTTTGAGGGACGATATCGCTGCTGTCATTATACAGTGTGTCCGTAAAGTCGTGGTGGGATTTTAAATAGCTATATTATTGCAACGAAACATGATAATGAGATGAAAAAAGGCAAATTGAAGAACAACTGTAAAAGAATAACTTTATTTAACGTAGTTCGATATGGGCTCCTCTGGTAGCCCTGCATACATCTATGCGGTGATGTGTGTCCGTAAAGTCATGGTGGGATTTTAAATAGCTATATTATTGCAACGAAACATGATAATGAGATGAAACAATGCCAAATTTAAGAACAACTCTCAAAGTTGTATCTTGTAGTTAGTCTAGGCTAAGCTTAACCTTTATCTCGTAGTTAGCCTAGGCTGTCCACATGCCTATGTTGAACATGAGCGTAATAGCCCGAAAGTTAATGTGTGGTGTGCTCTAGCACGAGATCGAGTGATTGGCCCATTTTTCTTCGCGGAACCCACTGTAACGTCACACAACTACCTCGCTATGTTGGAACATTTTGCAGTACCCCAATTTATTGACAATAATGTCATCTTTCAGCAAGATGGTGCTCCTCCGCACTATGCCAACGTTGTTCGAGAATTCCTTAGTGAAAAATGTCCACAGAGATGGATAGGAAGAGGAGGATGGAAGCCATGGCCTCCACGCTCTCCGGACCTGACACCTTTGGACTTTTATTTGTGGGGTTACGTCAAGCAAAGCGTGTACAGTGTACCCATTAGGGATATTCATCACTTGCACGAGCGAATCACGGAAGCTATCGCATCCGTCACTCCTGATGTTCTTGGGCGTGTGTGGCTGGAATTGAATCACCGCCTAGATGTCTGCAGGGCTACCAGAGGAGCCCATATTGAACTACGTTAAATAAAGTTATTCTTTTAGAGTTGTTCTTCAATTTGCCTTTTTTTCATCTCATCATCATGTTTCGTTGCAATAATATAGCTATTTAAAATCACACCATGACTTTACGGACACACTGTATTTCGAGCTCACGGCGTGATCAAGACCTCTCTTACGTGTGTCCTCAGTGTGGTAATGAACTTAATTACCGTGACTGCAAGTCGCCTCTCTCTACCCAACACCCTCCCATAATTAATGTAAGTGCACTGATAATACAGTATTTCCAACTAAGCCTAGGTTAGGTTAGGGGTACCCATGCCCGGTTAGGTTAAGTAAATGCTGGGTTAGGTCAACTGTATGCCCAGTTAGATCAACTGTATGCCCTTGACATATTTTATTATATTTCGAGCTCACGGCGTGCTCAAGACCTCTCTTACGTGTCCTCAGTGTGGTAATGAACTTAATTACCGTGACTGCAAGTCACCTCTCTCTACCCACCACCCTCCCATAATTAATGTAAATGCACTGATAATACAGTATTTCCAACTAAGCCTAGGTTAGGTTAGGGGTAGCCATGCCCGGTTAGGTTAATTAAATGCTCGGTTAGGTCAACTGTATGCCCTTGACATATTTTACTGACGAAAATAGGTTTTTCTGGTGTATTTCATGCTGTTTCACTTGATTCTGGCCTTTTTAGCCCACAATTTCCCTCTTCTTCAAAGTCCTGGGGGGGGGGATCTCCATAACACTGCATTTGCGCCAGAAATTAAGGTCGGATTCAATTGAAACAGCATGAAATACACCAGAAAAACCTATTTTCATCACCAGTTTTGGTGGATGTGTTCTACGGAGTCTTTACCTTAGTAGGCCCTCCTCTTTAAAGTCAAAAGAAAGCCTCATTGGTTCTTTTGCATTATCCTCCCAACACTAATTTTTTTATATAATGTTGGTTTGGTTTTGGTTATGGTACTTTATTTTCCTTCCATTATAAAAAAAATTAGTGTTGGTATTAGGTTAGGTTTGGTTAGGTTATGGTAAAAACATCCCGCCGCAGGCGTTAGCCGTAGTTAGCCGGCTTCAAGTTAGGTTAGGTTAGGTTAGGTCAGGTCATGCCTTTTCACGATTAAAAATTAAAGGTGTTTTGCTAACGTACTTTATTTTCCTTCCATTATAAAAAAAAATTAGTGTTGGGAGGATAATGCAAAAGTACCGCCTCATTTAACAAGCTTAACTCACTTTAGGTCATATACGAAATAGGCCCGCTTCATCTTAATCCTACTTAGTAGGCTCGCAACATAGGCCTATTTAGTAGGCCAACCTTTCTTCACCTTAATTAACATACTTATACACCTAGGCCTACTTCAAACAATTTACAATTTAGACCTACTAAAAGCCTACCTTTCAAAGTAGGACCTACTCTTTAAACTGAAGCCCTAGCCTAACTAAAAACACTTCGTAAATTTTTAATTTAACCTGTGGTGTAGGTTATATAAAACTTATTACAGCAATTTAACTCTCATTAGACTCTTTAACATCATAAAATTAAACTGAGAACTTTAAACTAACAACAATTATGGAAGACATGGAAAAAAGGGTAAAATACCCGGACCAAAAAGAAAAACACAGACCTTGGAGCTATAGCACTGTAACACGGTGCATGTAGTGATTTTTGGATGATCCGTTGGGTGGTTGGTTGTATGGTGTGATACGTGGCTGAATTTCGTGCGTGCTTGGACTTTTGAATTTTGGTTGCTTGAAAGCGGACAGCTGGTCTTGAACTGTGGGAACTTTGGTGATTAAAGGGTGTAAAATTTAAAATAAGAAACAAGTATTATCGAAGGTTTCCCCTGTAAAGGAATTTTTGTATTAGATTTGGTTGGACAGAGACAGCATACTGTAACACCAGTAATCTAAGAATTGTCCTCTGCAAAAGAGAATTTTTTAGGAGACGGAGTTGGGAGCCAGACCTCGCAACTTCTCGCAAGCTCTCTAAATAAACCCCTATTTGTACAAGTGCCAGTTATTTAAATACTTAATATTGTAGGTTTAAGTTTAAGTTTAGGTTAAGCTTACGTTAAGTTTACGTTTAGGTTAAGTTTAAGTTTAGTTTAAGTTAGGGTAATGATAACTTGTGTAGGCAGCCTGATTTGCTTTGTATTTGTTAATATATAGTTTTGTAATTTAATGTTTTACTGTTCCTGGCTGGGACGGCCTCGCGCTGTAAACGGGACATATATATTTGTTTGTGGAATCCTGGTCACGGTAACAGCACCATCTCAAAACTACAAAAAAATAATGAGAGGAGGAAATAATCACAGAAATTGATGACACAATTGAACTAACAGATGATGAGTATTCTACTCTCCTACTTGACAATGAAACTTACATTAAAAAAGTTGATTCCTATATTTCTGAAATTCAAACCCAACTTGATGAGTACAAAAAACAAGACACCAATGACAGTTTCTTGGAAGCTATCCAAACTGCTTCACTTAGCTCTCCTAACAAGGCTGAGGGCAATGAACTAAAATCTAAACTGCCCACACTTGAAGTACCCACTTTTGAAGGTGACAGAGCCAAATTTCAATCTTTTATTGAAAAATTTCATAGCCTTATAGGTAATAAAAACTATATTATAGATGTTGATGAATTTAGATATTTACTGAACTCTCTGAAAGGCCCTGCCTTAAGATTAGTGGAATCACTGCCAGCCATAGGTATTAGGTACTTCTTATTCTGTGGCAATAGAATTACTTAACAGAAATTACATAAATAAGGATGAAATTATACAGAGTGTTTATAAAGTCCCTATCTATTCCAGTGAAAACGTAGCAAAAAGGATAAAATTCAACAACAGTATAACAGAAGGCATACATTAAATGAATACTTAAGTATATGATTCTACATTAGCACCCTCAGTATCTACAGAGTTCGAATCTGTCAGCAGCATTGCGGAACACATTTTGGAGCATGACAGGGGTTATTTTCGTAACTGCTGTTACGATACGAGCACGTAAAATAATGTCCCAGCTTCATTCAGATGGCATTTTAAACACCGTCGCGTCGTCATGCTCCAAAATGTGTTCCGCAATGCTGCTGACAGATTCGAACTCTGTAGAGACACTGATGGTGCTCATGTAGAATATATGCTTAAGTATTCATTAAGTGTATGCCTTCTATTATATTGTGATCGAATTTTACCCTTTTTGCTACGTTTTCACTGAAATAGATAGGGACTTTATAAACACCCTGTACATGACTTGGCTCTTAAAGTAATGAACATGCGAACTCCAAAAGATAACTATGATGACCTCTGACTTTTACTGTGAGTTTGAATGTCTCATGGGACGACTTGAAAACAATAATTTAAACATTACAGAATCAGCTTGGATCATTCAAGCTATTGTTTTTGGAAAACTCCCTTCTAGGGTCAAAGAGATATTTCATTAGAGAACAACTGACATATACCCTAGCCTTGATAAGCTAAGAGAAGATTTCCCAACCGTCCTTGCACTTTACAAATCAAGTTACACACTCCCAAAATTTAACACAACACAAGAAAAACCCAACACTTCAGAAAACCAAAAACCTAACAAAAAATTTCAACACTTACCAGTTACATTCAAACCCAACCGCAAAACCCAATGTAACTACTTTTGAGTAACCCCATAACATGCAAATTTTGTTTTAGCAATGAACATAGTACTACATATTGTCGCAAATACACAAACTTTACAGCAAGGTCCAAACGTTGTGAACAACTAAATTTATGCAAAAAATGCACTAGATCAGGGCACAATAAGTTAGACTGCAAATTAAAATTGAAATACAATTGTAAGATTTGCAGTAGTTTTGACCATGTTACCCTCATGTGTAATACATAAAAAGACATGGAAAAAAACTTACAAACATTCTGAACAAACAGCCAAATCAAACCTAAACAAGTAGAAACAAACTCAAAATGTTATGAATGGGCACGTCAATTCATCTGCGTCAACAACATTTCAAAAATTCTTTTACCAACCGCAACCTTGGAAATTCAGAACAAAAAGGGACAAATAGTACAGGTTAGGTGTCTCTTAGATACCTGCTCACAACAAACATTTGTAACCAAACAATTGATAGAAAAATTGGACTTCAGAAGCACCAAGGAAATGAAGATCTCTATTTCATCATTTATTACCAAAAACCCAGTACAAGCCAGTTTTAAAAACGCAAATGTGACTTTAACTCTTGATGGAACATTTGAAACTCTGAAGGTTGTTGTTGTGAACAAATTAGAAAAAGAAAAATTGTAAATAGCTGGGTTAAAACAAACTGCTACAACTTCTAAACAAATAAAGGGTTGTCAGGAAATGATTGCCCCCCCTGTACAAAAGAAACTGAAAGGAATAGAAAAAAACAGACAAAACCACGCGAAAGAGCGTTTAATTTTGAATAAAAAACACTTGTTTTAATATCGGGTGTTGCCCCCATTTGCAGCTCTGACGGCCATTAATCGACGGGGGTATGATCCCAGAAGTGTCTCAAAGAGATCGGTATCATGACTCATTTCTTCAAGGACTTCGTTGATCTTTGCAGTCATAATTTCTGTTGAATACCGATTCTGAATGGGTTGTTCCAGCATTAAGGACTCCACCCGATCCTTCATGATGGATCCGACATGTTCACAGACATTAAGATCGGGAGAATTGCCAGGCCATTCATTATTTCCGAAAAAATCAATGTTATTGTCCTTAAGCAGTTGTTGAGTCGCAAGTGCTTTCATACAGGGGCTTTGTCGTGAAGAAAGGTTGCCTGTTCAACATCCAAAACACACTCGGGGTCTTCCAAAAACGGAATTACATGTTGGGCTAAAATTACATTTCGAAAATAAGGCCCATCCCAACTGGTTCCTCTTGGTTTGATAACCCAGATGAGCTTCCGAATAGAGAACATAATGAAAACACCCACACATGCTGGATTTTTTACTATTTCTCGATACTTCTGGTCGTCTGGGACTTCATCAGGAGTTGTTGCCCAAACCCGATCATTCTGAAAATTTGGTTTTCTGGAGACATAAACGAAGAATTCATCGCTGACAACCAAGTGAAGGAAATCGTCTTCCGTCCATTCCTCAAGATAATCACAAAACCATAGCCGATCTTCAATATTAAGATCACTCTTCCGTGGCTTAGCTATTTCATGCCAAGCACTCAAGCCTTGGCGAACTCGAAATTGATGCACAAGTTGCCGATTGACTATCTTACCACGACGGATAAGTATCTCTTTCGCTACCTCAGAGCAGCTCTTCTTTCGGCGCCGTGATGCAGCAAGCACAATGTCTTTCGATTCTTGAGATAATTTCTCCGTTCTTCCTCCTCGAAATTCTGTTTCACAATCTTCAGGATTCTTATTCCAATTCCTTTTGACAAAGTCTTCTGATCTTTTTAATCTCTCAGCCACCCAGTGTCGAGTTATGAAAGTTGCACCAGCTTCCTTTGCTTCACGAAATGTGACAGCTCGAATGCGGTCAAGAACTCGCTTTTTCTCTGAATCGTTCAAAATAGATGATGCCATGGTTTCTGTGGGAAAAAAATGGTAAGAATTAAAATCACAGGAATAGAATATAATGGTTTTTATTCAGATTTTAACGCTCTTTCAAGTGGTCTCGCCGGTTTTTATCTATCTCTTCTAGTTTTTGCTCTACAGGGGGGGGGGCAATCATTTCCTGACACCCCGTACAGTACACTATAGCTGACAAAACCCTTAATACAGATGTAATTGATGACATACATATGCTCATGGGGGCTGACTATCTTCATCTTGTCCATAGAGACATCATTAAAATAGGAGATGGAATAGCCATACAAACTCCCACAGGTATTGCACCTTTGGGTGACATAACTAAATACAATCTTACAACTGACACGGAAGACACAGAACAGGAACAAAATTCACACAAAAAAAATCACTGAACCTAACCTCACATTATTTGAATGATAATGACTCAACATTGAATGAAGGGTTATAGCAGTTGTGATTATTAGAATCAGTTGGCATAAAGGACGGTACAATTACACATGAAGGCCAATCGACAACAGAACAATTTAAAGATACATTACAACACAGAGACAATCAATACTTGCCTTGGAAAATACCTTGTCCAGAAATAATGGACAATTTGAAAGTAGCTAAAGCACATCTGTATAAAAATTACAGAAAACTTAAAAATTACAATCTTTTAGACCAATACGACAATGTATTCAAAGAACAGTTAGAAAGGGGCTTCATTGAAGAAGTTACTGATGAACCCTTTAAAAAACGAGGTTGTCATTATTTAACACACAGAGGAGTTTACAGAGAAGACTCAACCACAACTAAACTAAGAGTAGCATACAATTGTAGTTTAAAGGATACAAATTCTGTTAGTTCAAATGATTGTCTCATGGAAGGACCAAATCTTGTCTCAGATCTTGTAAAAATTCTCCTTTGCTTCCGTTTAAACAATTATGCGGTACATAGAAAAAGCATTCCTCTATATAAATTTCAAGCTTGAGTATGATAAAAATCATCACAGGTTTTTGTGGTTTAATGATCCACATGACATTAACAAAGGTTTCAAAACCTTCAGTTTTAAAGTAATTATTTTTGGAGCAAATTGTTCTCCAAGTATTGTTGCTTTAACAATTAAAACCACCTAAACTTATTTCAAAAGAACTTGACAGTTCAGTTTTTAAAACAAGACTTTTACATAGATAACCTCATTGGTTCCACGGTAACTATAGAGGAATTGCTTGAAATTTACAAAATATCACAACCCATAATGAAGCAAGGAAATTTTGGACTGAGATAGTAGGTTTTTAATTCTCCTAAATTAAATGAACAGAAAACAAAAGACAACAATGGGAACACTGAACCTAACAATTACACAAAAACACTTGGAATGCTTTGGTTTTTAAAACAGAATTCCAAACACAATGACACTCTTTGCACAAAGAGTTATAATTTAAATCAAAATGCCAATACAAAAAGACAAGTGCTTTCAGAATCATCCAAAATTTTTGTCCCCATTGGATTATATTTGCCATCAACCATAAGATCCAAAATCCTTTTGCAGGACTTACGGAAAAAGAAAATTGATTGGGATGAACTACTTTCAATGGAAGACCAATTTCATTGGAAAAAATTGGCCACAGACTTCAACAAAGTCCAAAACACCTACGTACCAAGATGTACTGGTTACACATTGAAACCCCAAACACTACACATTTTTACAGATGCCAGTACACAAGCTTATGGTTGTTGTGCCTATTTAACAAGTGAAAATGAAAGTAACTTGGTTTATTCAAAGGCAAAAGTGGTACCCTTAAGCCAAAAGAAAACTGTACCACAACTTGAATTATTGGCTGTCTCATTGGGAGTCAAAACAGCAAACTTTCTCTCACAAGTCTATAAAGAAGTTGACATAAGACATTTACTTATGGACAGACAGTCAAATTTGTCTAACATGGGTAACAAACGCAGATACAACTTCCTGCAAAAACATATTTGTGAAGAACAGACTAACAGAAATCAAAACTGCAAACACATCCCTTGGTATCAAATTTAGGTACATACAAACAACAGAATCCTGCAGACTTTTTGACAAAAGATCGCTGAGGACAAACCTATTTTTGACTATAAACATTATTCAGACCTCAACAAACTCTCCTCAGAAAGCCTTTTCTAACTTAACAGAAAATGCAACAAAATACTGGCTCAAACACATACAAGCTTCAGAATTCGACAAGGAGCTGAAGTATCTTAGGTCCAGTAAAACATTAAACAAAGGCATTCCTTCACTTGTCATGGATCTAAATATGTACCTAGATACAGAGGGTCTAATAAGGTGTAAAGCAAGTCAACTTTGACTTACAACTCTAAGCACCAAATTCTTCTTCCAAGGAAGAATCGCTTCATAAATCTCATCATCAGAGATACCCACAACAAAATACACCACATGGGGGTTCCACAAACCCTGACAGAGATGAGAAAAACTTACTGGCTAGCAAAGGGTAGAACTGAAACAAAGAAACTTTCAGACACATGCATTCTTTGCAAACGTATCCATTCACGACCCTTTAAGACCCCAAGCGCTCCAGGCCTACCTATGAACGAGTAACATTTACTCAGCCATTTGAAACCACGGGTATGGACTACACTGGAGCTGTGAATGTGAGTTTTGGAGATAAAATGGATTCAAAGGAATACAAGGTGTACATTGTACTCTTCACATGTGCTGCAACACGTGCTAAGTGTCTAGACATCGTAGAAGATCTGACAGCAGAGGCTTTTATTGCTGCTTTCAGACGACTTTGTGCACACAATTCTGTACCCAAAACTATATGATCAGAAAATGCCACATACTTCAAATCCAGTAGAAGAATTATTCAGCAGATTTGTGACAGTGAAACAGTACAAACTCATTTAATCAAACACAATATAATCTGGAAGTACATTCCTGTTAATTCACCATGGTGTGGTTCCATTTCGGAGAGAAACATACAGACTATAAACACTTGCCTTAAAAAGACGATTGGGACCAAACATCTACAACTTTTTGAACTCATGACTATTCTGACAAAGAAAATGCTATTAACAACAGACCATTAACTTATGTGGGAGATGGTATTAATGAGCCAGAACCTCTCACACCAAACCACCTAATTAAACGAGAAACAGTAAACATGTTACCAGAATATGAAAATATCAGTACAGAGGATCCAGATTGGGTGGTAGGGCACAAAGAACTCAACACAAAATACCAACATTTGACACAAATCAAAACTCAATTTACAACAAAAGGGAGAGAAGAATACTTAATAAGTCTTAGAGAAAGACATAAACAATTGACAAAACAAAATTGGAATGATTCAGTCAAAATTGGGGACATTGTATTGATACATGACAAGACTCCAAGACAACATTGGTCAATGGAAAAAGTCTTAGAACCCAAAACTGGTAAATATGAAGTTACCAGGTTGTAAAACTGAAAACAGCAACTGGTGAAACCACCAGAGATATCACACTACGTTTTATTTCGAGTTTTTATAAATTATAACACTTGCACCTTTCTTTTGTAAACTTGACTTTTCATCCACCCCCACAAACAAGAATCTAACGGAGAGAGGTCTGGAGGCCTTGGTGGCCATTGAATGGGACCACCGCGGCCGATCCATCGACCAGGGAAAGTTTGATTTAGGTATTGCATCACCAGACGGGTAGAATGTGGAGGAGCTCCATCATGCTGAAAGTACATACCAGGGCGTGTAGCCAAAGGAACATCCTCCAATAGTCCTGGCAATTCATTTTGCAGAAATTCTAGGTAACTTTGTCCTGTAAGACGATTCTCTAAAGTAACAGGGCCAATCAGCTGATCATCGATGATACCGCACCACACATTGGCAGAGGAGCGATGTTGAAAATTTGTTTCCACAGTGGCATTTGGATTTTCGTCTGACCACCGATGAGAATTACGAGTGTTGTTGATACCGTCACGGGTGAAAGTAGCTTCATCGATGAACAGTATTAATCGAAGCAATCGGCGATTATCATTTACCCAATGACAAAATTCCAGTCGCATGGCAGCGTCTCCTGGTTGAAGGTGTTGTACATCGCTGTACATGAGATGGATGTAAGCCTTCCTCACGTAATGTTCGCCATACTCTTGTGTGTGGTACACCGAGACGTGTAGAAATTCTTCGTGAGCTAGTAGTAGGACTACGTTCTACCAACTGAAGAATGTTTTCCACTTCATCCACATCTTGTTGACCTTCATGTTCAGATGAAACATGAGCGCTGGGAAGTGTACCAATCTCACGCAGTGTGTTGAAAACCCTGGTAAACACTCTTCGATCCGGAATTCTGCGGTTCGGAAACCGTCGACGGTATTCTGCAACAGCAGCAGCTGTTGCACTTCCATCGCAAAAACCGTAGACATACACCATATCTGCATGTGAAGGTGTGTGGCATTCTTAACACTGCTTCAAACACCAATGTCACTCGCAACAGTCAGCTGTCGATTGGCTTATGTTACATGCTTACATTACAGCTTACATGGTTCAAGGTTATAGGGGAGGGAAGCGGGAGGAAGAGCTGCGCGCGGATCAGATTCAAACAGCTCTATCTCCGTAACCATTCAGAATTAGACACATGTTCATTTGAACTTTTTTTCTCACAATGACCGATACGATCACCTCCCGAAGTATTGACCTTTCCTCCTGAAACACCCTCTATATGAGAGGCTTAGCGAGAATAGAAAAATAAATTTGGAAATCGAGGACAGAACGTATCGATTTAAGTTTATGGTCACCCATCTAAATTAACGGCCCGTGACGGCTGGGGCCCTAAGTTTTACGGTCTTACCTGTAACACTGTCGGGTAATCAGAAAAGATAGTATGATGGATCTTTGTGACAATCGAAAATAAATTTGGATTTCGGGTACAATTCTCGTAGGTTTTTAAAGTGAGAGCTAGAGAAGCGCTAAAACTGGAAAATAAATTTGAAAAAATTAATTGCCCGTGAAGGATGGTTATATCATAAACGTGTGAGTTTAATCTTTATGATGTCTAGAGAGTAGAAATAAGATTCCAGCGAAGAGAAGTCTATTATCGATATTATAATTCCTTTCTTGTCATTCGGCTCCTGGCGCCACTAAAACCCCGCTGGTAGAATAAAGTGTTTCAAATTTTATTTTTTAATGAATAAACTTTTAATAGACGTGTATATATATATATATATATATATATATATATATATATATATATATATATATGAGGGGTCCCGCGTCTTAAGGTACCTAAGCGCCAAAATTAAAATTTGCCAGAAATCGCCTCCAAAGTTCAGCAATATTCTCACAATAGTATCTGTTATTATTTGAGCTAGAACGTTCATTTTTGGCTAAATTACAGTTCTAAGTATGCTAATGAAGATGTTGCTGAGTTTTTGGAATAGATTTTCATATTTTATATTTTATATATATTTTTTTAAATTTTTTATTTTCTTATTATGCCGAACTTTGGGTGAACTTTTGGCTGGCGATAGAGGTGAAAAAAGTAGTTCGCTTCTAGCGTCGTAAGATCATTATAACCCAAACCACGCGATAGAGGAAGGGTGAAAATAGTGATATCCATCAAAAACACGTTTTCGCCTGTGGTGGCGCTTAGGTACCTTAAGACGCGCGACCCCTTATATATATATATATATATATATATATATATATATATATACACATTTAACTGCAAACACGCAGTATAATTAACGTAAAGAACGACGCTTGTATAGGAGATATTCCGCGCAAGATGAGAGAGAGAGAGAACGAAACAAATGAAAAAAATGAGGTAACCACCCGGGAATCGAACCCGGGATCTTCCGATTGTCGGTCAGACATGATAACCACTACACCATGGGCCTCACTCATTCAAATGCCGTAATTCTTCTACATACGCGCAGAAACCAATGCCCCAAGGGGGCACCTCCCGCATGCCGTAACATTATATACATTTAACTGCAAACACGCAGTATAATTAACGTAAAGAACGACGCTTGTATAGGAGATATTCCGCGCAAGATGAGAGAGAGAGAACGAAACAAATGAAAAAATATGTGTGTGTGTGTGTGTGTGTGTGTAAAAATGAATAATGAATAATTCCTATATAATCAATATTCATTTTTACATGAGAAACCAAAATCGCCTGAGCGAGTTTGGATAGAATTTCGATTTGTGCTTTCTATTGTGCTATTCTATTGTAGTTGTCTTGCATCTAACCCTCGTCCCTAAATTTCATTAGATTATGCATACACATTGCATATAACAGGATTGGAACCCGTAGTTGTACTTCTTAGTCCTTAATACCCACTCTTTGTCTCTAATTCGTTTCTTTTAAATCCTCCCAATAATGACTTACATTGTACGCATGACATAATTTGAATAGCTATAACGTCATAAAGTAACTTAATTCCCTTCACATTTTCCATACCTTGAATACTGAATCACGTATTTAGTATGTGGATATCTTTCATATTCAATGTATGGTAAATTCTTTAATAATAATAATAAAAACTTCATTCTCTATAAGTCATTATTTATATGTTGTGGCCTATCTGGTATGATGCAATATAACTTTTATTCGACCATATTCATCCATACCTCCATATCTTATCTTGACCATTATCCTACAGTATATCATTTTTACTAAATATTCATTTTTACTCGTGACAGTCTATGAAATGTGTACAAAACTTTATGCATCCGTACCTGTTCGTTGAAAATCGTGCAAATACGTTCGCATGTATTATTTATTTATTTTTTTTTCAATTATTTCGACTCTCGCAATAAATTCGAAAATGCTTATGCAAGTGGTCAAATTCCGCTAACCACAGCAAAAGCGAACGCTTCTAAGATAGAAACCTCCTCTCGCTCTAATTCGAATTTATAGAACATTATTATGCGTGTTATGTTATATATATATATATATATATATATATATATATATACCGTATGTGCCCATGTAGTTTGTGTTATATTCCTAACATCTTAATTGTCGATAAATATGAAACACTGTAAAAACAAAACAAAGCTATAGTTAACTGTTTAATTGTAATTAACTGTAATATAATGTAATTAATGTACTTTAAAAAAACTATAATTAACGATAATAAGCGATTGTGAATTAATTGGTAATTATAACCATAATTGTAATAAACCAAAATTACAACGTACTCAGTGATGCACTTAGATTGTACTCAATGCAAGACCAGACATTATGGCGCCATTTAGGAATGTATATGCGGCGATATTGTTATTTTTTTATTATTATTTTTTCGTTGTGATAAATTTTGATGTGCTTTCTACTTTGCCAAATAATTGATGACTTGTTCTTTTTAAAAATTTCTTAATAATTTTTAGATTTATCTTAATAATGAATCCTCAGTAACTTTACTTTTGCCATGTTCATGTTTTGTATACATTCTCTTCGTTATAAAAGATGAAGTCATGTCTTGCCTAGCATTTAATTGTAAATCTTAAACCTTTAATTTTTACTCGTATGCATATTTTAGTGTAAAGACGCATAGTTCAAATTCCACTTTTAGTTAACTTGGCAGATCATGATAACATCAGATCTAAAAATACGCGGTTTAAGATAAAAATATGGCTTCATCTTCAAATAGCTTGTTTATTCGTTTAAACATTACCATAGCTAAAAGATTTACTTTATTTTCAAATATTGTGCAAAAATAATGCAGCCTTTTCAACATTTAATAATAATGATGTTAGCAGTTTTTGGGTATATAAACCCACAAAAATTGTTCCATGTTTATTCTGATTCCAATTACGAGGCTGAGCTTTACCTGTAACATTTTAGCAGTAAATTACAGTAAAGAAAAAGTCTTTATCTTCTCCTTCGAGCCGTGCTCTCTTCAGAGAACTTAGTCATTAAAATCTCCCGATACGTTACAAGAAGAATCGGGGGAAACCCTCAGAGAATTTAATAAGCCTCTCAGAATCCTCCGAGCCACTAAAGAAGAACTCGGAGAGTAGTATAGAAGAAACTACTGCAATTAACAGATCCGTTGCTGCCTCCTAACCAGAACCTCCGCCGACTTCGAACCAACCCAGGCCATACAAGAAGGGGGTTAACATATATATACACAATAGGGCGGCTCGTTTTTACACTTTTTTCGATATTTGATTGGGGGTAGTGCGGAAAAGTTGCGATTTGGAGAGAAAATAAAGTGTGTAAAATTTTTTTGAATGTCGTCAATACCTTCCGGTGGCGGCGAGTCCTTAAAAATCGAAAAATAGGCCTAAAAACACACAAAATTTTTATATAATTTTATATAATTTTTATATAATGTTCATTGTTCAATGACTGCTATTAATTTATTCAAGCCTATAATAGTGTTCTCAGGGTTGTTTGCACAGAAATATACCGGAATTAACATTTGTATAACATCTTGTTAAAACTTGCTTTAAATCAATATTTTGGATATTTTAACGGCTAAGACGCCACCGGAAGTTATTAACAGATTGTGCTGAAATTTTTATTGTTTATTTTGTAAGTCTTTAAAACCATTTTCCAATCTACCCCGTTAGGCCTATTTTTCGATTTTTAAGGACTCGCCGCCACCGGAAGGTATTGACGTAGATTAAAAAAATTTTACACACTTTATTTTCTCCAAATCGCAACTTTTCCGCACTACCCCCAATCAAATATCGAAAAAAGTGTAAAAACGAGCCGCCCTAATACACAATGTGTAAATTATTATTTTTTATTTTCAATATTTAATTATTAATATAACTGTATATATATATATATATATATATATATATATATATATATATATATATATATATATATATATAATATATATATATAATACTCTTCTGTACTAATGTGTTGATGGTTATACTCCGTCGTTTTGTGCATTATTATTTTATATATATTTTATATATATATATATATATATATATATATATATATATATATATATTCCTCGTTCATATTTCTTATGTTATTATTATTTTTTATTTAATTTTTTTGATCATATATATTCCATGTGAATTCCAGTTGGTCCCCAAATTTTTAACTCTTGTATTAATTAGTAATTTCTGTAGTAAGTAATAAATATTATTTTTCACAAGGTGCTTGGGTTATTCTCGGTAAACCGTCTTATTCTGCTCCCTGTATATTCAGAAATCAGGCATAATCTGTGGCCAGTTCCTCTGAAAAATAATTAGCCATAAACCTGGAAAATAGCTTTATATATATATATATATATATATGAGAGAGAGAGGGGGGGAAATAAACAAACAGACAAACATGACCGAGTCTTGCAATAGAGTTTAACGGGGAATCAAGAAGCTTAGCGTCTTAACCACTAGGATACCCTGGGTTCCCATTTATCTACCAACCATTTGTGTGGAAGGATGTTTACACTCCACCTTAGACCTATAGTTTAACGGGGAATCCAGCATCTTAACCACTAGGATACCCAGGGTTCCCATTTATCTACCATCCATTTGTGTGGAAGGATGTTTACACTCTACCTTAGACCTACAGCTTAACCCGGACCACCACCAGCCCAGCGTCTGGTCTCGAACCCGGCGCGTATAATCGTGCATATAGTTGTGTGTGTGTGTGATATTTTATGGGCGTATAGTCGGGATTGTGCGTGCATTTGTGTGCGTTTCTTGGCTGTCCAAACGATGTATACACTGTGCCAACTGGCTGATAACACTAGGCAACAAATTTCAACTTTTTTTTTGTTACAGACACGTGAACTACTGATTCCTACTAAAGCGCTGATGCTGATTTCAGATCTGATATCAAAATTTCTCTATCACGTCCAGATTTTGTGTAACCGAAAACCCCTATTTTTCATTTTTTTTCTCACCCGCTTCTATTACGAAAGCCGTCTAAGCTACTTTTCCGTGCCACGTTTTATGTTAAGCATACTTAAATAATTAGTGAACAGGGATGTCTTTCCTCCTTTATTCTGGCTTAAGACAGACAGCGGAATTCCGCTGGCGGAGTTACCACCCCTGCGCCCAACCATCCACCCAAAGCGCGTTAGTATTTTGTTGTTACTACTGAAAGGCAAATTCCTGTTCTTAAGTGAAACTTTGGTGTGTCCTCTTCCTTTGTCGCTTGTAGGATGACGAGCTCTCCTTCTGCAGGAACCAACAATAATCTCCCATCATATTTGGGTTGAAATTACCTTGGTATCTGTTTTCCATAACTGAGATCTGTTGGTGGAAGCGCTCACCATGCTCGTCACTTACAGCCCCAAGGTTGGCCGGGAAGAAGTCAAGATGAGAATGTAAAAAATGAATTTTCAAAGACATTCTGCATCCCATTATTTCATAAGATTTAAGCATGTTTTCTACGAGTTTACGGTGGTTTTCAGCTTTGTGGTTTCCAAGAAAATTTTTGACAACTTCAACGAAAGATGTCCATGCTCCTAGTTCATTCTCATTTAGGTTAGATGGAAACGATGAGTCGTGGATGACACTGCGGATCTGTGGTCCAGTGAAAACTCCAGCTTCTAGCTTAGCATCTGTCAATATTCCTTTGAATTTATCCTTTAAATATTGGAAACCACTACCTTGATGATCCATACCCTTCACGAAATTTTTCATAAGGCCAAGTTTAATGTGAAGTGGTGGAAGATGTACTTTCTGAGGGTCAATAAGTACTGGGTGTTTCACATTGTATTTACCAACAACATGTTCAGTTCTAGATGGCCAATCATGTTTTTGTAGTGGTTCTTGTCATCTCTGCTGTTCCATAGACACAAAAAGCACATATGCTTTGTGTAGCCCAACTGTAACCCAAGAAGTAATGATACAACTTTAAGGTCGCCACAAATATTCCATGTGTGGTCCTTATATTTGATGAGTCTTAGCAGCAGTTTCATCGATTCATAAGTCTCATTAAGGCCAGTGGCATGTGCTACAGGTATTGAAGGTTTTTCATTGCCGTTGTGCAGTAATACAGCTTTAAGGCTAGCTTTACTAGAGTCAATGAACAGTCTCCATTCTTTTGGATCATAGCGACAGCCAATCCCTTGTATCAGACCACTGATATCGTGGCAGAAACAAACGTTTTCTTCCTGTAAGTAAAATGATGAAAACTGCAAATGGCGATGGCGGAAATGGGAAACTTTGGTGTTTGGTTGGAGAAGATTAAATTCTTGAAGTCTTGAACCAAGCAACTCTGCCTTTTCTTTTGGTAATTCCAAATCGCGCACTAAGTCATTTAACTCCGCTTGACTTAACAAATGTGGGGAAATATTTGCATCTGGAACATATATGCCATCTTTCCCTGTTTCTATATCACTAGCAGAATCTTCAGATGAACTGCTGTCTGTTATCGTTGCTGGTGGAACTGGTGGTGGATTTGTTTCATCATGTGGTACTGGTTTCATTGCTGATTCGCAGTTTGGGTACGTGATCTTTGATTTGTTTTTCTTTGTGAAACCAGCAATCTTTGTCAAACAAAAATAACAATCATTGAAGTGATTTTTCGGCTCACGCCAAACCATGGGGACTGAGAACGGCATAGCTTTTCTTTTACCATTCATCCAAGCTATTAACATTGCATTGCACTGTGCACAGCAAATATGTGGTGCCCAGTCCCTCTGTTGGTCTCCTAACTTACAGTCAAAATAACACTTGTAGGCAAGTTTAATCTTTGTTGTTATGTTTCTACGTTGTGGCTTAGGTGTATATTGTCCACAGACAAAGCAGAAGTTGTCTGGGTGATTTACACAAGCACGTCTATTTGATGCCATTTTGAATTACCATACAATATCTGAAAAAACGTAGAAAGTAATTATTACGATGTGCAAAATAAAAAGAAATACACACCGTAGTACAAAACAAATGCTATAAAAACACACAAGTCACCACAACCTGCCACTTGCTCATCAGCAGAGAGCTTCAACAACCGTTCTGCTTGACTGTCACGTAGCGACTGACCGTTGGCCCGTTGCCCGTTACTATGCTCTTGACTCAGTGTTGCCAACTCGGGATAAATTTTATTTATCAAAATTGTTCGAATTTGTATATAGTTGGCAAAAAAAATTGCTTTAACCTTGAAAAGCAAGTTTCATATTACTGGCATTAAGCCGATTAAAACCAAAATCTGGACGTGGTAGAAAATTTTACTAAAAGTGATTTGCATTTTACACAAAATCTAGACGTGATAGAAAAAATCTAATTATAGATTTGAAATCAGCATACCGAAATTAGCTAGAGCACCTATTTGGTCTTCTGTAACAAAATCTTTGTTGCCTAGTGTAATGCGTGGAGGCACTGGCTTCTACGCCAACTGGCGGATTAAGACATTATAAGAGAGCAAGCGCTGGGATGAAGTCAAATATGAGCTTGGCAGCAGCCAAGCGAACACCCCTCTACTTCTCCTTTCTCTCTTAGGTTAGGTATACCCCTTTGGGTGGTGAGGCCGTCCCAACTTCTCCCCCAAAGAGGTTAGGTGGACTCCTCCCAGCTTGCTGGGGGAGTTCCCCTCCCCTCCTTTTCTTAAGCACCCTGGGGTTGGCACTGGGGGTCTTGCAACAAGGGGGGAGCGGGTTGGCACTGGGGTTGGCACTGTCACTCATTGATCAACATTTGCAATTCCATTGCACTCTAACATTTTGCGGTCATACTACTCAGCTCTTTCTGCAGCCTGTTCTGCACAGTTCGTTCAGAGACATTTGCAAGGATTTGGGGTGATTTTTCTTAATTTGTGCAGCAGAAATAGATGGTTTCTTTAATACTTCACGTTTTAATAAATTGTCAGTAGCCCTAGATGTCTTCCTCGGTCGACCAGAGCCAGCTTTTCTAGGAGGAACAACATTAGGATTGAGGCCTCGGGCTGCAGCAAAAAGTGAACGGATGGTGGAATGTGCACGACCTGTTCGGCTGGATATTTCACATGTAGGCACATTTTCAGCTTTCCACGCAAGAATACGTGCTTTCTCCTCCACGGTAAGCTTCAGAGGGCCCATAATGAAGTGTTGATATAAAAATTAAAAACACTTTCTCTCAGGACACAAAAATAACAAAATTCACCACACAAAAGCACAAAAATGACGTCATTCCACTCCGATCACTAATTGGTAACTGAAGTTATCGTTCACTCACATGTTATACCAGACTTATGCCGAGTTGCCAGACGTACGGAAGTTTGACTGATAAAAATTATAATGGTTTTCAACGCAAATAAAATTCGACGCGCATAACCATTGAAATCAAAATTGAAGCGTTTATTTAATCCATTCAAAACAGCCGTAACCAATGGTCCTACATGTTTTAGGTCTTCTGACACGATGAAAGAATTGAGCTTTGATCGCATGGTTTCGATTATTGGAAGCAAATGTGCCATGTACATATTGTCCTCAGCCTGCAGAAAATAGGAAAATAACTCATTATTAGTTAGTTACCTAATAAATTGGTACTTATGTCTGGATAGTAGTCACTAATTAGTACAAACCTGAAGAATATTCAATCCTCGAGCGAGTATTCAAATAGCTTTGACAAACTCCTCTAAAAATTCTACTTCAGCTGATCTGAAGGTATGTGTGCCAAGAGCTGTACATATTCCATTCAAATTTTCCAACTTCTAAAATTCCCTTGACTGCTTCATAATATGAATTCCAGCGAGTGATACATGGAACAGATAATTTCTTTTTGCAGTACTTCTCCATTTGTTCTTGAACTTGGCAAGATCGGTGCACTTTGTTCCATAAAGCATTACATTTTGAAGTCGCTGATTTTGAAAGTTTTTGGTAACCTTGATTAGCAACTTTTCCACTATCCACAGTTGCTATTAGACTTATTGTGTGAGCTGCATATCGCTCATGTCTTGGCAAACTACGAGGGGCGGACAGAAAATAAATTTGGATTTCGGGGCAATTCGCGTCGGTTTAAAGTTTCGTTCGGGGGATTAGAAATAAAATTACGTGAACAAGCTTAAAATATGCGTTTTAAAAGCACATTATTTATTTATTTAATTAACAATAAATGAAAAATGCAGGATAGGGTACCCGGGTCAAATAATAAACAGCATATATATATATATATATATATATATATATCGTAAAGAACGACGCTTGTATCTTGCGCGGAATGTTCTCCTATACAAGCGTCGTTCTTTACGTTATTTATACTGCGTGTTCTTTGCAGTTGAAATGTATATATATATATATATATATATATATATATATATATATAAAACGTAAAGAACGACGCTTGTATAGGAGAATATTCCGCGCAAGATGAGGAGGGAGAACGAAACAAATAAAAAAATGAGGTAACCACCGGGAATCGAACCCGGGATCTTCCGATTGCCGGTCAGAATGATAACCATTACACCATGGGCCTCACTCGAACAAATGCCGTAATTCTCCTACATACGCGCAGAAACCAATGCCCCAAGGGGCACCTTCCGCATGCCGTACATTATATACATTTTAACTGCAAACACGCAGTATAATTAACGTAAAGAACGACGCTTGTATAGGAGAATATTCCGCGCAAGATGAGGAGAGAGAACAAAACAATTGAAAAAATGAGGTAACCACCCGGGAATCGAACCCGGGATCTTCCGATTGCCGGTCAGATATGATAACCATTACACCATGGGCCTCACTGCGCGTATGTAGGAGAATTACAGCATTTGTTCGAGTGAGGCCCATGGTGTAATGGTTATCATATCTGACCGGCAATCGGAAGATCCCGAGTTCGATTCCCGGGTGGTTACCTCATTTTTTCATTTGTTTCGTTCTCTCTCCTCATCTTACGCGGAATATTCTCCTATACAAGCGTCGTTCTTTACGTTAATTATACTGCGTGTTTGTAGTTAAAATGTATGTAATGTACGGCATGCGGGAGGTGCCCCCTTGGGGCATTGGTTTCTGCGCGTATGTAGGAGAATTACGGCATTTGTTCGAGTGAGGCGCATGGTGTAATGGTTATCATATCTGACCGGCAATCGGAAGATCCCGGGTTCGATTCCCGGGTGGGTACCTCATTTTTTCATTTGTTTCGTTCTCTCTCCTCATCTTGTGCTGAATATTCTCCTATAGAAGCGTCGTTCTTTACGTTATATATATATATATATATATATATATACACACACATTAGCACAGATAAGGTAGTAAAACTGGATGTTTATCATACGGTCAACGTTCCCCATCGCCCTCCCATCTCTGCCAATTAATTTTTAAAAATTATTTTCCAGTTTTAGGTGATTGTAAAAGTCGCTAAATCCTTCATATATATATATATATATATAATATATATATATATATATATATATATATTCACAGGTAACAAATGAATATTTACCATACGACCAAACATCCCATCGTCTTTCCATTTCTGCCAATTAATTTTTTAAAATTATTTTCCAGGTTTCAGTATTTGTAAAAGTCGCTAAACAAATTCATATATTTATATACACGTGTGTGTGTGTGTGTGTATATAAATATATATATATATATATATAATATATAATATATATATATATATATATTATATATATATATAATATATATATATGTCGAGTGGGTTCCCTAACGGGTCGCTCGAATGTAGACGACTACGATGGACTATGAATCCCGGAGGCGGTCCCCTTGGTTGGAGTCGGAGTTTTATCCGAAGGATGATGGACAACGTCACTCTGGGGGTTACGAAAACTCCAAAAAAACTCTTTGGAGGTGTCGCGTCTCACGGCAACACTAGTGGGCGCACCAGGCTCACACGCCTTGTAATAAAATGTTTGTGGTCTCCACTGACCACTCCTACCTCGGTTAGCTGTAAAGTTTCGGAAAGGTTACCTTCAAGTAGCTTTCTGATTTCGTTCACGGAGCACGGTGGAGACTTCGGGAGAAGTCACTGTATCTACACTGAATTTCGCGGTGAGAATGGAAACAACGGAGTTCACTTTAACAGGGTTTTTATTAACTCACTTCGATTTCACAATCTTTTGATAAGAACAATTAAATTTGGTTAAATTTCAGAAGTGAAAGTTATATGATTAAAAAGAATCAGTTAAGTTGCACAATGCACAATTTTATGATGAGATGTTCCCACTTTGTTGTAGACTTGTGTGCATTTACACTACCAGATAAGTCATGGTAATATCAAACGGGTAAGGGTTAAATTGATCGACAAATTCTTTCTGCGTTACGCCAATCCCAAGCTCGTCACAGCCATCGGCAATATGGGCCAGATTACTATAAGCTCTCGCGCAAAGCAGGAACACACAGTCTGATGAGTAGTCCGTATCCATACTCCCACCCAACGCAACGACATTGACGTATAGAGTTATATTTTTAAGGCAGAAATTCTCGAATTTAAAGGCGCTCTTTTTATATTTTCCATTCGTCGAAGAGTAATCCTGCATTCCAATTAATAACCTTTTAGGTAGAACGCAAAGGGTCACGTTTTCTAACTGCTTCGAGGCCAACCATGCGGGCACCGCGTATAGTTTGATCTGTACTCTGTTAATTGGGTATTTTACTTTTGCGTGTATTAAATTTTTTTCAATTTCTACATATTTCGGGGAACTTAATTTCACTCGCCGTACGCGCAGATATGTTTCCATGATGTGAATCACAACGGGCTATGCGCCCTCTTCTTGATCATGTCCCAGATTTAAGCAGATCTTAGGATTCGTGCGGGTAAGCGTTAACTTCATATCCACCACATTCATAAGCAGCTTCTCCTGGAACGTGAAGTCTGTATACAGACGTCCAAAACACTCGTATATCTTCTTTTTAGAATTTTTAAATTTATCATTTATACTACTTTCGTCTTTATTCTGATAATAGCCCTCGGCAGTTAAAAAGGTATCCTTCGCTTCTTTTGAAAAGTTGAGTACATTTTCCAGATAGGCTCGTAAGTGATAATAACCCGTTCCTGCCGAGATGTTAACCTGATTTAAATACACCTCACACTGGCTGAATATGGAGTGTAGAAAGTTGGTTTCAGGGTGTGCAGAGTAACTATCATCGCAGTCCGTTCCATCTGAATGGGCTATACGCAGTTTAGCTTACATGTGCATGCAGCTTGGATAAAAAAACTATGGGCGTGAGCTGGGTATCACGAATTCTATAGGGGCACTCGGTGAACTAATTGTGTTTAATAGGTTAATTGTAATTAAAGTCACTATGCTCAATAGAAACCTGTGTAGGGGGCATATCAAAGAGGGACAACTCCGATTTACAACATTGTGAACTACTCGGATGGATGAAGCGCCACATGAAGTCAGAAATAACGCCACCTCTCTCGACAAGTAGTAATCAGTCTATGATTCGTGAGAACAGTGTCCTCAGCCTATATCAGTTAAAAAAATAAGCCGTAGGCTTCATTCGCTTAGAACACTTTTTTGATGTCCTTTTACGTTTAGCGCCACGTGTTGGTAACCCCTTCTTCCGGACAGCCCTCTTCTTCTTTCCGCCACCACGCATTTTTCTCCTTGAGTCATTGATGATTTCGTCCCGTGTATGTTTTAAATGTTTTTTTAGAGTTTCTTTAGGTTTAGTTCCACCCATTATGTCTTCTACCGCGTTAAAACATGATTGTAACGCCTTCCTCCCGAGGTATCTAGCCCCAATCTTCAACAATGGGACAGCCGTGCGTAGTATGGTTGAAAAAATGGATCCAAGCGCACTCCCACGCTGATATCTAACGCGTCAACAGAATGTGAAAGGCATTCCGGTCATTATAACTGAATGCGACGAAAGTGTAGCTTCACTGTTAAGCTCCCATCACCGAATGGGGAATTTTTTCCCTCAGTCGTTCTTATATATATTGAGATATTGGTTAATAGATTAGTCTCAACATTCATATAATGGGACTTGTCATATGTAATGCTCAAACTCTTCCCTCTATGGTTGGGAATATGTACAATGCGCAGCAGGCGCGCCTGGGTGTCCCCAACAAATTGGTGCTCCATGATATTGCTGTAAATATAGCACATGTCTGGGGATGGATACCTTTCACCCAATTTCTACAATTTCACCTGATACATTAAGCTGAACAAATCATGTTGTGCTTCGTGAAAGGTGTCTTTGGAGGGGTGCACTATATCGACCCTCGGCAACAATTGTGAACACCTCTTTGTCTTTAATATTTCTACTAAGCGCTGATTTTAACTTCAACGTGGGTGCAGGCGTGTCTATGTTTACTTCAAAAAGTAAATCGGTTGTCATGTACGACTTTTCAAGACTCGTGTTTAAGCCCGTCAAAATGTCCGTGGCTGTGTCATAATGACCGATTCCTAGTGTTATATTTTACTATAATACTGTACCCCACTGAACAGGACTGATCGCATAGTGTTATCTAAGGTTATGCCTAATTTTTCACACTCATCAACTCTTCTAAGGATCAGAAATATGATCTGTTCATTTTCAAGAGTTAAAAATTTGGTAGCTAACTGGAATTCACAAATACTAACTTCGTACGAATCACGTTCCAATTCAATGCGTCCATAGAGTCCTGTTACAAAGTTGGTCAGGGTGTTGATAGGATGTACAGAGAGAGAAGAGGAGGACGGGAGTGTCACATAGAAGTGGTTAGGCGTCATGTTGCATACTATTTATGCTTCTTTATTGCAGCAGCTTTTATATAGGTGTTTAAGCTTTCTGGGAACCGTAGTCATTTCACCAGGTACATCTTTCTCTTTCCTGAACCTTTGCTTCCAAAAATTTTTTCAATTTTAAAAACATTTTTTCCTAAACTAAATGCCACTTTCTGCAACTCCTCGCGTGAAAGCCTCCTGCGATTTCTTCCCCATTCAAATCTTCAACGTAATACATCATTATCTCGCCTTTAGGTCTCATAGCACTAACTTTTAAAATCTCACGTGTCCTTCCTTGCTCAAATCCCTTCGCGAATTTATTTCCCGAACGCGATAGCCTTAAATAATCATTGATTTTGAAACGTGTAGAGTGTGGCGGCGGTGTTCCATCTCTTCTCACATCAGGCTCTGTGCGCGTACCTCTTCCTAAAATTTCGTTAGGTGTTGTGCCAATCGTGCGATGGTGTGAACGGTTGTATGATGAGGCCAATGATCCCAGAATGTTTATACATCTGTATGTGTTTTTATGTGTAAAATAGCGATGCATGCGTTCCTTTATGGTACGTTGAACTCTTTCAGCTAAAGAGGCCTAATGTATAGAATTGCTAGTGTAGTAACTCATATTAAACTCTGTTGGCATGTCCTATACAAACGAGGAATATATGCAATAAAAATTAATAATAATATAAGAAATACGAACGATGGGAATATATTAGTGGTGGACCGGACATCCGCATCCGCATATGCGGATATCCGCATCATTTTTAACATCCACTTCTGCACCTCTGACTGCGGATGTTATGCGGATATTACCTCCAATAAATTATGCAATTTACAATTAAATTAGCTTATAAAGTAGCTTATAAGTCCCAGTCATGCACATTTCATGTAAAGTATTAATTATTAATGAACAAACAAATATATAAACCTCAAAATATAAATACCTGGTAACACAGAAAATTGAATGAAACTTGTTTCATTGAATTTTCTGTGGCTGAAACTCTTGAGAAAGTTATTATTTTTATCATAATGAAAACATCAATATTAATTTACTTCTGCATTGCCTGTCATAATAGTAATATCACGAAATTTGAAAAATTGTCATATATTCATAATTCTATATTATATTGATAGATTAACTAAATATCCGCATCCGCATCCGTGGATATTGAAATTAAAGATTCGCATCCGCATCCGTGGATATTGAAATTAAAGATTCGCATCCGCAAATGTTGAAAAACTGACATCCGGTCCACCACTAGAATATATATATATAATTCAAAAATAAAAAATAATAATACACAAAACTACGGAGTATAAGCATCACCATATTAGTACAGGAAAAAAAAAAAATAATAAAAAAAAAATATATATATATATATATACACACAATTATATTAAATAATTAAATATATTGAAAATAAATATACATCACAATACATTCGCTTTATGTTCTACTGCGCTTAACTAAAGCAATTTTTAAATTATTTCACCGCTCAAGTTGTAGGGATACCTATACTCGATGTAAATGGCTTTCATATCGTTCAATACTATTTTTGTGCCCACTTTACATTCGGTTAGCAAGTTATCTTTAAACAGGGATAGAATACACTGAAAAGCACGCAAAAAGAGGTCATCGTTGGCCACCACATCATTTTTAAATACAAGTTTATAAACACTCCTTTCCAATCGAGGGTTTTTTTCTTACTGACCCGAGCTTTTCAATCGTGAACTCTTCTTCACAACGGATAGCGGTAATTGAAATAATCTTCCAAGTCGTAACGACAGCTGCTCATTATGTAGAAGTACAATTCTTCAGGGTGAACAGTGTAGGCGAGCTCTGCCCTCTACCGCTCAAGTCCTTTGTACCAAAGTTCATGATATTTCGAAGAGTTTAAACCTTTTAAATAAGCATCCAGCTCTAGACCATTCTCGCCTTGTTCATTCCTACACTCGATAAACCCGTCGAGCAGAGCTGTGTATGCGTATTCAAGAACCGTGTCAAAGTAAATCATATCTGTAACACGAGCGCCTAATATGGGCTTCAGCTTGCAGAATCCGACGATTTCAAACATTCTGTCGAGGATGAATCGGTTTCGCGTGGGGACAAGAACTTTATTATCAGATGTATTCTTTCATATCAGTCGTATATCAATGCATGGCTGATCGTTATTTATAAACAACGTAAAAACAACGGCATATGAGGGGGCATCACTAATGTGTTCTCTTCTTGTACCTACACCTGGAGGTACTTTATAACGGTCCTCACCCCACTTCTCAACTATCACGAAGACCCTATTCATCTCCTCAACACTTAAATAAATAACATTACTTTTACCAGAGTTTGCTTCTCTACAAGTAGTTTCAAGTACTTAAATAAATAACATTACTTTTACCAGAGTTTGCTTCTCTACAAGTAGTTTTAAGTACATAGTTAATGGTGCCGGTTTCATGCCTGAACACGCGCAATGACTTCGTCACGGACACATCGTACGCGGCATTGAGAATGCTTCTCAAAGGAAGTTCCATCGAATTCGAGGAGTGTACGTCCAGTCGGTTCAAACTCTGAGACGACTATGAGCCAAGGGTGGGCGGATCGGTTCGACGGGGGGAGCGAGTCACACCATAAGCTGTTGAATCGTGTACGAATTTGTTCTAGCATGAATCATGCGAGTAATTGTACCCATTATACCGGGCAATTTTCCGACACATGGTGTAATTTCAGTTTTAATGTTTTATGCGCACTAGACGTTCTCCACACATTAACAATCTGGTGCACTATTTGAAAGAAACATGTGACCGTATTTATCCTTTTTGTTTAACAATCGATACTCGTCTCTAATCTCTATTAAAAATTCACACAGGCCTTTAGCCACATCCTCACTGCGAACCTCGTCATGATATATGTGAATGTAGTGGTAAAAGTACTTTAGCTTGTCCATGATGACAAGGTTTACATTCTCAGCCGCAGGGTACGCGTACTCTGTATGATGCAGCATGACATAATACCGCCCGTCACACCACTCATCAAAAAGACTCATTACCCATATCCGTCGCTTCTCTTCTGCACGCATTGTTTCTTTCACCTCAAGGTATATGTACGCTTTTATACAGTTTAGCCCTACAACGTAATCCATTACATCGTTTGTGCAGCGAATCCGGCAATACTCTCGCCAGAATATCCATAGAGTATTTGAATATCTTGTTCCTTCGCGCGATTCAATGTAGCCTTAAAAGCCTCAAAGGAAGGTGGGGGTAGGCAGTCTTTCAGTAGCCCTACATCTTCCGACTTTACCGAATTCCACTTCATAAACGTCGAACACGCAATATCAAAAGTAGCCATCACTATTTTTCGTCTACGTGAGAAAATACACGTCTAATCTTCAGGGCTTGCACAGGTCAACTGAGCACGCAGGGGTAGAGATGTGGCCAGGTAGTACTAGGAGTCACGTGACCCTTTGTTTGAGTTTACACTTGGCGGAGCTTAGGATTGTACATACGCACGCACAGAAACGAGAAAATGAAACCCTAATTGAAAAAGGTATACGTAATAAATAAACATATCGTTAACCATACACACACACACACACATATATAATATATATATATATAATATATTAGGGTGTGACCGTTGCCCTCCAAAAATAAAAAAATGGTCCTACAATGCTGTTCAAAGTTTTAGTGTTGTGTATTTATATAGGAAACACCCCTGTAAATTTTCTTGGAGATCGGTGCATATTTGAGCTAGCACCGTCGTACCAGCAAGTATTGCTATTTCAGCTTATGAACTTCATAAATAAGTGTGAAAATAGCACATTTTATCAGATTTTCATTTCCGGGTCTGGAACGCTGACCCACAAATTTTCCACGTATTATTTTATTGCATTTAATTTTAATGATGCTCTTTTCTTTTCCCTTGACAGTGATTTGATGTTGTGAATAGAGAATTTAATCATGGATACACGGCAAGATGATGAGTATGTCAGAATGTTATTGGGCACCGTACCCCGAGAAGAAGAAAAGGAAATAAAGGGCTGCAAACTGCCAACTAATAGGCAGGTCTTACTATGTCTGTTAGCAAACCTTCGGGATATGCATTGGGACCAGGCTTTATCTGCCACCATTGACAATGTGCTTTTGCATTATCAGAAGGCGAATGTCCCGACCATTACAGGCAGGAACAATATTGGCCGAGTGATTAAAACTTACTATGACAAAGACTACATGATGCTTATGAAAAAGAATGAGGATAGAAGACGGGCTGATGATCCTGGAATTATGAAGTTTAAATCAGAATTGAGCCTGACGATGAAATTTTATAAGAACACAGTGTTGAAAAACATGGCGGCTGCGAAAAAGGGGAAAACTCAGGCCGAACAAGATGCCATCGATACTGACATACTCTTTATGAAAAGCATGCTAAGTGACAGAGTAGCTACCTACTCTGGGGTAAACAAAGTACTCACAGAAAAGGTTCAAAAGCTACAGAAAAGGCAGATGCGAGAAGAGAAGCGACAAGAGAGAGAGCAATGTGATCATGCTGAGAATGTACAGGCTGATATTGATTCACCTATTAGCTCTGATGAGGACGATGACATTGATGAGGCCAGCACTGCTGAACCAAAGAGAAAACATCGGAGAACAGTGAAAGAGGGAGTTTCAATTTTTGTGCCCCATGATATTCTGAAGTCGGCAGAACTTGTTTCATGCAGTGTTCGAAACAACATCTCGCCGACCCAGCTGAGTGCAATTGTGTACTCCCTTGTATCTGCATGTGGTGGAGATACATCAAAGCTGAGTCTAAATGCAAGGACGGCCCACCGATAGCGAGCTTCCATCGTGTCAGAAATAAGTTTAAAAATCATGGATGAATGGCAACCATCAGACAAAGTACTGGTGCACTGGGATGGTAAACTTATGGACACGCTGGATTCCAAAGGCACTGATGACCGCCCCATTCTTGTGTCTGGTGTCAATGGCACAAAGCTTCTTGGAGTCCCACCTCTTCCGCATTTGACTCAAAAAGCTGGCCTGGTTCAAGGAGACTTGATATCAACAGCAACCAAACAACTTCTGGTCGATTGGGAGTGTGAACAGAATGTCGTTGGTATGGTTTTCGACACAACTTCATCCAATAGAGGTAAACCTATTTCAAACATCAGCGTGAATTTATCACGACATTAATACCAAAATACAGCGAATGATTTAACAGAAATCTGCACAAAGCACGTGCCTGAAATGGTGGCCTTAAACTACAATTACATTTTTTTTTCAGGACAAAAAACAGCTGCTTGAGTCTCCCTCCAAAAGGAATTAGAGCGTGCCGTATTCTGGTACGCCTGTCGCAGGCATGTGGGCGAAGTCATCCTAGGTGTTTGCTGGAATTGCTTGAAAGTGGGGCTCTTCAAGTCCAAACATAATGGTTTTCCAGAGGTGAGTCATAAGCTTTACAAAATAACAAGGAATATTATTATCTAATGAACAAATTTAGTGGAATTTCTTTTATTAGACTTATAAGATATACTAACACCAAGCAAATGATCGATCATATCAATCTTAATACCCCTAAAACAATATTATAGATTAGTACGAAATACAATAATCCCAATAATTGCATTTCTAGGTTCAAGAACCATTTCTCTCAACTGGCGTACAATGAAAAAAAGAAATACTACTACCCCGCAATGCCTGGAGTGTTTGAGGAGCGCCAGCAGGAGATGGCTGACTTCTTCCGTGAATCTCTAGCCCAACCATTTACACGTGGCGACTACAAGGAGCTGGTAGAGCTTTGTCTGCTGCTTGTAACTAAAGGATCCGAGCCAGTGAACTTCACAATGGTCTACCCCGACGCACTTCACAAAGCAAGGTGGATGGCTAAACTGCTCTATACCCTCAAGATTGTTCTTTTGTCAGGCCAGATCAAAGAGCAGTTTCCCAAAGCCGAGGTTGTGACTAAAGTCAAATCAGCAAGTTAGAACGGTTTGCTGTGTTCACAGTCGCTGTTTATGTCCCATGGTGGATTGTTTGCCCCGTTCCAGCAAGTGCGCCACTGAATGACTTGAATTTGGTCGAAACCTTGGCTGAATTTGCCCCATATGACGCCACAATAGTTGACAAAGCACGTGTGGCACTCGGTAGACACACTTGGTACCTAACTGAGGAGTTGGCCCACTGGCTTTGTTCTCGTCCCAAGTACAAGAAAGGACAAAAGAGGAGATGAGGAAGGGCCTTCTTTGCCATGAAGGCACTGAAGTTACTAAGAGAGTGGGGCTCAATCATGGGGGCTATGGAAAGCCATATCTTCCCCTGTCCCAGAAAGTGGCACTGCCCTGGTGGACCTAATTGGGCCTGACTCAAGCCGGTCTTCACCATTTTAGGCATGCTCTATCAGTTTCTCCACAGTCCAGCCAGTGAATGGGCGGATCATGACGACTACCTGAACATGAAACGGGTTGTGGACAAGCTTCAGGTCGTCAATGAGGCTGCAGAGCGTGGTGTAAAACTTTGCCATGACTTTCTTAATGTTGCCAGGGATGAGGAGCGCTTTCAAGAAGTCCTTCAAGTAGTTGAAAATGACAGACTCCGCGTTCCTAATCAGCGCAAACGATCATCTGTTTCCGAATAGAAATCATGGTTTCTTGCTCTAGAGAAATAATACCTTGTGAATATATGATAAAACCCCTTAATGTACCATGAGAGAATAAGAATGATTAACTTTTTTGTTAGTGATAACAGCTTTTAATTAAGAGAGGCAAATGATTTGTGTTAATATCCCTTATGATGGTTGTGTAATCTCATATATAGGCGCGTATGCCGTATAAGCAAAATCGCTATTTTTCAAATTGCTGGTGCTCACTCGAATATGCATGAATCTTCAAAAAATTGCACGTTGGTATTTTCTATGTCAATATGCAACACCAAAAGTCTGAACAGTATTGTAGGACAAAGTTGGGGCAACTGTCACACCCTAATATAAATATATAAACAATCTAGGATTAAGGTGTTCCAAAGGGTACGGTATCATAGGTACCAGGCACCTGGTAACGTTTCTTATAGTTGTTACAGCATACCTTCGTACCTGTAAGTTCCTTCACGCCCCCCAGGTTCTGCGCCCGAAAATTGTGGGTCCCCACAGTCAGTTTGGGTGGCTGGTCCCCCTCATCTTCCAAGCACACTAGATCCTTCAAAGAGTCAAACTTAACGACTCGTCGGTTCGCATAAGCGTTATACCCTTAGCCTTCACGATATATTTCATATCCTCCCCCACCCTCACCCGTATCCCATAAGTTTTTGGCTCTGTTGATACAAAGGAATCAGCGTATGCACCATCACCATACTCATCCTCGATCTCGTCAGTCAACTCTCCAAGGAATTCCCCAATAGCCCAATAGGCGGCATATATTCACCCTTCCTCTATGTGAATATTACACTATCTGTGTCAGCGTACAGCACCCTCCGCCCAAGAGAGTGCAGTAGTCCCCAAAGCTTGATGGGGGCGTAGGCCGTTGTGAAGCTGGTTACAGGTATGTTTGCAACACGTGAGGTATCTGTGGCCAGTTCGGTGATGTACTTTATTATATAAGTATTACTTATATTTACGATCTCCATCACCTCTTTATCGGGAGCGTTGGCATAATCCCAGACTTCACTATAACTTTGTGCCAAATGAACGTTCCCTTCTCCAGTATTCTGTGCAAACTTTCCACAAAGAGTGCTTAGACACAACTTTGCACTAAAGCGCTTGCCAGGATTCTTAACAATTTGGGAACGGTCAAGCTGAATACCTTCACGGGGACGGTAACGCTGAATATAAGCCGATTTTTCATATTCAGTATCAACTCCTCACGGATAACCTGATACCTCTACCTTATCCTTCAAAAAAGCGTTTATATATGGCGTGAAAAGGTTGGGTAGCTTCTGAAACCTCCACACCTCATGTATCTTCAATATTCTGTATAAATGCCGGACAGATAGGTCCAGCTCAGGTCTTGTATATACACCTCTGATCTTATGCTGGTTGGGTGTATGATTACAATCCCCATTGTTCTCTTCTGCGCACTTCACGCACAGGGGAAACATGAGCTTGTGATCTATAACGACGGGTAAGACGGCTGCGCTTTGAACTTCCTTGCAACGGGAGATGTTGGATGCTTCCATTACATGCTCTGTCGTTTGCTTTCTGGTTCATAGTGATGGATCCAGGTTTCATCTCCAGTGATAATGTGCTCCAAAAAGTTTTCACCTTCAGTACGATACCGCGCCAAAAAACGAGAGCAGACGTCCATACGATTACGCTTGTGCTCTTCTGTCACAGAGCAATCAATGGAAGCATCCAACATCTCCCGTTGCAAAGAAGTTCAAAGCGCAGCCGTCAGCAGGTAAAGTTATGCTAACACTGTTTTGGGATACACGAAGCCCTATCCTTGAACATTATCTAGAGCGTGCAACTACAGTTAAAAGTGCATCGTATTCTGACATACTTCGGAATGAGTTAAAGCAAGCAATTCGCACAAAATGGAAAGGGAAATTGTCGGAAGATGTTATTCTGTTACACGACAATGCGCGCCCTCAAACCGCTGCACAGACTAGAAAATGCCTTCAAGAACTTAAATTTGAAGTTCTCGACCATCCATCCTACAGTCCAGACCTGGCACCTTCGGATTTTTACCCGTTTCGACCACTAAAAGACGCTTTGAGAGGTCAGAGATTCCAGGGCGATGATGACCTGAAGGAGGCGGTGCATGACTGACTACACACACAGCCAAAAACATTCTTTTGTGATGTCATTAGGAAGCTTGTAGATCGCTAAACTAAGTGTATTGAGAAACAGGGAGACTACGTTGAGAAGTGATATGTGTATAATCTATCAGATGTGAAAATAAAATTGTGAAAATAAAAAGTGCGGATACTTATTGAATTACCCTCGTATTTCGTGAAATTAAACTCAATAATTCTTCTAATTAAACAGAATGTTGTAATGGTGTTTTATTTAATTCTTTCGGTTCTATATATAAACGATATTATTATTTAATTATATGTATACCAAATGGCTGGTTACTCATTCTAAACTGACAGACGGATTTCTAAGCCAACTGTCAAGAATATTTGAATAGCACAATCTGGCAGCTGAAAAGTTAATATATACACATGCACCGGCCTTCTATGTCTTCTAAGTCAACTGGCAGATTAAGCCAACTGACGGATTTCTAAGCCAACTGTCAAGAATATATGCCTTAATTAAATAAATAGCGCAATATAGCAACTCAACCCTAATAATGTACACCTGAACAAGCTATTTACGCTTCCTAAGTCAGATTAAACCTTCTAAGCCAACTGGCTGATTAAGCATACTGGCTGATTAGGACCTTATAAGATATCGGGCGCTCGGATGAATTCTCATTATGCTTCTCGCTGGAGCCAGACGAACACCTCTCTCTCCTTCTTAGGTTAAGGCTTAGGTTAGGCTTCCCTTTGGGAGGTGAGTCCGTTCCATCATCTCCGCCAAAGACCCTCCTCCTTTTTCTCCCTGTCTTAGGTTAGGTATACCCCTTTGGGGGGGTGAAGCCGTCCCACCTTCTCCCCCAAAGAGGTTAGGTGCACTCCCCTTCATTGCTGCTTCGGCGATTACCCCTCCCCCCTTGTTGCATAACCTCTTGCAACATTCCCCCTCCCCCTTTGCAACATTGATGAACATTTGCAATTGCATTGCACTCGTCCATTATGCGGTCATACTACTCTCGTCTCCTGTGACAATGCGCTCGAGATCTTCTTGGTCACTGACAGACTCGGAATATCGTTGCAGAAACGACAGGGCACTGTTCCAGTCGAGCTGCCATGTTCAACTGACTCATATAACCAATGTACGGTAGATGGTAGCCGAATCGACGTGCAGTGTTGCCAACAATGATTAACGAATTCACCTGATACAAACATACTGTAATCAATGTAGGTCCTTTAGTTAAGAAATTATACGCCGTGTAAACTTATTTCCTGACCGCCCCTCGTATATGATGTATCAGTATCAGTCTCTTCATTAACAATATTACTTATGACTATTTGCTTATTTTCATTTTCTTCGCCTTCTTCTCCACCTTGATCTATATAATTCAAATCATTCTCTCCAAATATTCTAAAAGCCTTCACCATATTTTCCGCTTTATCTGTTACTATTGCTGTCACTGTCACTGTGGTCTGAATCTTAAATGATATATGAATTTCGTCAAGTTTTTGAGCAATTGCATTATGTGTATGGGACCCTTGCATTCGGCTACAAGCTAAAACTGCAGCCCTTCGAGTTAATTTTGGCAATATCCAATGCGCCGTAACTCCAAAGTAAGAACGATTGAAAGTAGACCACAGATCAGCACTAGTGTAAACCATACTTGTCTCCATTAATTCTTTAATAACTTCTGAATTTAGTTTCTCATACTCTTCTCTAATACGCTTACTAAATGTCGCTCTTGAAGGAAGCTGAAACATATTAATAATATATATAAATTCCCCTCTTAAATTTAGCATATAAAAGTAAATGAGAACATATACTTTTAATGTAAACTTCAATTTTGGGAAGTTACACTGTAACCAAGAACAATTAATGTGATCATTAGGCTTCGGCTTTGTATGCATTATAAAATGGCGGAATATGCATGCAAATGTCTATAATATGCATTTTCATATGCAGATATGCAATATGCAAAAATTTGAAGCCTAGTGATCAAGTATATAGCTAATATTTATTATATGACAATCAATTGAAAACTATTATGTGAATATACTATTCATAAATTATGCGTTATATAAACTGCATTAATATGTAACTATATGTAATTGATAATTCACAGGGGAACACAACTTTTGGTGACTTAGGTGTTAGACCTGTTTCTGGGTATATTGAGGTCGCTGATTCTAAAAATGACATTAGTTTTTCTCCATCAGCTCTGCTTATCAAGATATGATATATATCTATATATATTTCTATATAATGTATATAATATTATATAATTGCTGACTGGCAATCACTGTTGTTGTCAATTGAATACAAAAGTATGACGAATGTCAGCAAAAATAGTGTATTAACATCAAACAAGCATAAGGTACGAAAAATATTTCTTAAATTCAAACAAGCTTGAGACACGAACGGCAAAAAAAGTTCTTTCATTGAGACATCTCACATAAACCGCGTTTCTGAGATTTCTTGCGATGAGATGTGCCAGGACATTCGCGTTGGATGCTCCAGCAGTAATCTGCCATCATGTGAGTATCCCATCGTCCGCGGTACCGTTCTTCCATGGTCCTTAGTTCTTGGTGAAATCGTTCACCCTGTTCCTCGCTTAGATCACCGAGGTTATCTGGGAAACGATCCAAATGACTGTGGAGGTAATGCAGTTTGATGCTCATTTTACAGCCAAGTTTACAAAAAGAAGAGAGCATATTCTCCACTAGTTCACGGTAGTTATCGGCCTTATAGTTCCCAAGGAAATTCTTCATAACCATACTAAACGATGACCACGCACGTGCCTCAATGTTGTCCATTGAATCTTGGAAACGCGGGTCTTTCATGAGTTCCGGGATTTGCGGTCCATCGAAAATACCTGCCTTCAGCTTTTCCATGCTCAGCGCAGGAAATTTTCTACATATGTAGCCAAAACACGTCCCATCTCTGTTCAAAGCCTTTATAAATTGTTTCATCAAACCTAGTTTGATGTGCAGTGGTGGCAATATGATCCTTTCTCTGTCAACCAAAGCTTCTTTGATGATATTTTTTTCTCCAACCACCATGTTTTCTCTCAGAGGCCACTGTCTTCTCACCCAGTGTTCATCTTTAGCTCTACTGTCCCAGAGACATATAAAGCACGGGTACTTGGTGTACCCGCTCTGCTGGCCCAGGAGAAAATTCACCATCTTCAGATCCACACAGATCACCCATTGGTGTTCTCGGTATGATATCTTTTCTAGGACTAGGGCGACTGTCCCGTGCTCTTCTGTCATACCGACTGAGTGACCAATTGGGATTGATCTGTATCTGTTGCCGTTGTGTAGAAGAACACATTTTAGGCTCCGTTTGGAGCTATCTATGAATAACCGCCATTCACTTGGTGTGTATTCCGATATGCCCATTTTCATCAGCAATCCGCGCACATTGTTGCAGAAAACTAAATCGTTCTCTTTTGAGAAGGGCAGTAAATCCTTTTCTCTGTCGCGATATAACGTGATTTTGGTTCCCGGCAGCAGTAAATTTTTTTCTCCCAGCCTGGAAGCTAACAATTCAGACGATTTCTTCGAAAGACTTAAGTCCCTTATGAGGTCGTTTAATTCGTGTTGACTAAAACCTTCCGCAACTGATGACGGTCCTTCGAAATCACTGTCATTTTGCCCACATATGCTTTCTTTGTCAGTAGCAGATTCATCATCTTGAGGGAGCTCTGGAAGATGGCTGAATGATGGGACAGGTATCTCATCTGAATGTGAAACAGGCCGTCTAGCTGAGTCTATGTCAGGATACGTCCATTTACTCCGGTTACGTCCATTGATGCCCTTTATATTCACCAAACAAAAGTAACAGTCATCACTGTGGTTTCTCTGTTCTCTCCATACCATTGGTATACCAAATTTCAGGCACCTCCTCTTTCCGTTGGTCCATTGCCGCAGATGCTCCGTACACGTTTTACACACATGAGGAGCCCATGGCTTATCTTGGTCCCCTAGTTGTACTTTGAAATAGGCAAAATAAGCTTTTTTCACAAAATCAGTAATAGTTTTTCTCCGTTCAATGAACGTGTACTCTCCGCAGATAAAACAAAACACATCTGGATGATTTGAACACTTTCTTCGTGATGAAGCCATGTCAACACCTGTAACAGGAAAGAATTCACGTTAGTACATGTACAATACACATGCAAAACAGCAACATCAGCAAAATCATAGCTACAATTTAATTATACAGATGCATTTAGATTTACGAGCAACTCATAATACCGTTCAAGAAGGGTAATAAAGTAGGTAATGACGTATGCAATATCTCAAAAACTAGAGCTGCTAGAACAAAATGGATTATATTTTCTGAATCAGTGGCATGAAAATATTCAGAATAAGGTCTAAAATCTCAGGCACCAAGAAAAATTTTTTTTTGTTCCCCAGTGTATAATTATACAAAAATTATATAAAATAATAATAATAATAATATGATTATACGTAACTTTGCACTGTTCACGTCCTGCTACTGCAATATCTATAAAATATTTGTTCTTCAGCAAACGAAAACACTGTCCGGTTTGAAGCATAAAATCATTAAGTTTCTCATCAAAGGTCGCTTGCGTAATTCGCTTCCGAAAGAAATCTGATGCCGCTACAATAGGCCCCTTATCTGTGGATTGTTTTTGCATTGATACTGTGCTATTCTCCTTGAGTTTAATTAAGCTAGCAGGATGCACTCGCTGAAATGCAGAGAATAAAATATTATATATATATAAACA
>JAJOZX010004522.1:0-22500 GCA_023014485.1 Bathynomus jamesi | reverse complement strand
CAATGGTATCACCTATTTAGATTATTTCAGTAGTAGATATGTCAATTAACAATTTGCTAAAATTGTAATTAAATGTAATCCTTTAATATAATGTAATTGATGTGATGTACTTTAATGAAACTGTAATAAACAATAACTTGTAATGTACTTCAGTGAAACTAATTAAATGTAATGATTTAATTTATAATGTAAGAATATACTTTAATGGAATTGTAATTAAAACAATAATAAGTGAATATGAATTAATTGGTAGTTGTAATCCATAATTGTAATCGTAATTGTAATTAACCAAAATTAATACGTACTCAGTCATGTACTCAAAATTGTGCTTATGTGCTAATACGAAATAATATCGCCTCCATAAATGTCGAATCAGCGATACTACTGTTCTTTTTTATTTTTATATTTTTTATTCTTTTTAGTTGAAATCATGTGTTTAAAAAGGGGGGAAACTTAACCTTCGATTGTCTCCCCCAAACATTAGACTATATTATGCATGTACCATCTTCATTAAGATTCTTCATTATTAGAGATCTTCAGATTACTTCTTCATTATTAGAGATCTTCAGATTACTTCTTCATCAGAGAACTTCATTCGAGACTCTTCTTTGGACTGGCAGCTCGCTGCAGGGGAGGGGCAGAGCCCCCTTGCCCATTAACAAGAACGCCTCGTCTATACGAGACCACCCCAGACCCAGCCAGGATAAGAAGAAGAAGAAGATAAGAAGATTCTAAAAAGCTGGCGACCTACTACCAGGATAAACACATAGAAGAAGAAGATAAGAAGATTCTAAAAAGTGGCGACCCTACATCAGGATCAAAAGAAGATTTTAAGAAGAAGTATGGGGTCTAACAAGTCTGGAGGAGACCCTTTACCAGGATAAAAGAAGATTTTTAAAAGAAGATTTAAAAAAAAAAAAAAAAGATTTTACCCAAGAAGATTTTACCCAAGAAGATTTTACCCAAGAAGATTTTACCCAAGAAGATTTTACCAAGAAGATTTTTAACCCAGAAGATTTTTACCAGAAGATTTTTACCCAGAAGATGTTTAACCAGAAGATTTTAGCCAGCAAGACGTCTTCAGGACACGTCTGAAGGATTTCCCCATAGAAAATTTTGTTAAGTACATTTTGTTTTTAAGTAATATAAACATTTGAAAAATCAGTATTATTAACAGTTAATATTTAGTATGGAGCCAGAATTTAACACAAAACACAGCTGACATTTCAGACACCAGTGATACATTTTTTTTTAGTGCAACAGTAATTTTCAACAAAAGTTAAAAGTCACAAAAGTTAAAAGTCACAAAAGTTAAAAGTCACAAAAGTTAATTGTAACAGAGTTAATTGTAACGAGTTAATTTCAAGAGAGTTATTTTCAGTTATTTTCACTGTATATTCAGTATAGAAAATTTTATTTATGTACCAAACATATAATACCAGAGTGAAATATTGTTTACATTTTTTTTATTTTTTGTTTGCAAATTTTTTCTTCAATTACTGAATTGAATTGGACTTGCAAATTCAGAGAAAGAATTTCAGTTATTTTCACTGTTATATTCAGTATAGAATAATTTTATTTTATGTACCTTCCCGTACATTAGAGTGAAATGTTGTTTACCTTTTTTTTTATTTTTTTGTTTGCAAATTTTTCTTCAATTTCTGAATTGAATTGACTTGCAAATTAAGAGAGAGAGAGAGTTTAGAGAGTTTATAGAGAGTTTATAGAATTAGAGAGATTTTTGAAGTCATTTTTGAAGTCATTTTTTAAGGTCATTTTTTTGAAGTCAGAAGGTTGCACCAAGAGGGTCAACCAGAGAGAGGTTAATCGTCTCCACTTGAATAGAGATCAAGTGCAGTCATTTTCCATTTTTAGTTTCATTTTCAGTTCAGAATACTTGATAAGAGGTCAAGTCAGAAGGTTGCGCCAAAACGGCCACCGCCCCAGAGATTTATAGAGATACTGATAAGAGTCAAGTCAATAGGTTGCATCTAAGAGGGACAACCGCCCCAGAGATTTATAGAGATAATTGATAAGAGTTCAAGTCAATAGGTTGCATCTAAGAGGGACAACCGCCCCAGAGATTTCAGATTCATTTCAAGTCAGACAGTTTTATCTGAAGTCAGACAGTTTTAGCTCAAGTCAGAGTTTATTTCAAGTCAGAGTTTTACTTGAAGTCAGAGAGATTTATTCCAAGTCATTTTTATTCGAGTCCCAAGTAGTTTTCAATGCAGTCAATTGAATTCAACTTTTCCTTGTAATTTAAGAAATGTAATTTAAGAATTTATTCAACCTTTTATTTTGTAAAAGAGAATTAAAATTCAAACCTGAATTGACCGATTTGCGTCTTTAGTTTAACCTTTTTCTTGTTCATGTCATTATTGCGTATATAAATATACAGTGAAATGACATTTTTTGTTTGTAACCAAATAGTTTTTACAATTGTTTGTAACGATTTTGGTAATTATGTAATGTATACGTGATAATAATAGTTGGTATAATTAACTAATCGATCTGTCCTAATGACTCCTTTTAAATTACTATATGAGGAACATGCCGTCCTCCGTTTTGTTTCAACTTTTTTTTTAGTTTTGTTCTAAAGTAGTGTGACAAGCAATCTTTAAAAAAAAAAAAAAAAAAAGCAAAGTGCTCACGAAAAGATGTAATTGTCAATTTCAAACTTATATCCCCGCTTAGTCACTCAATTCCCCCGAATGTCGTACTCCAACCTTTGTCTTTTTTTTATTTTATTTTATTGAACTTAAAAGTTTTAAGTTTTATTGTGTTTTACAATTAGATATAGTACTATAGTCCTTGAATGATCCACTTTTGGGTTAATTTTCCGACAACTAAACGATACCTGTAATTTAGAATTTTATAATAATTACAATAACAATAACAATAATTGACTTAAACTTAAAAAAATTTATAACCCATCTTAAATTATTATACATCATTTTTAAACTTTGTTAATTCAAAAAAACCTTCCAAATCCCTACACATTGACCACAGGTCTATACATCATCCACTACGTAATTCGATTTGTACCTACAACAGTCAATAAAAATGCATGCACACACTATATACGATATATACAAACCTCATACTCAAATCATTGAATATCACAATAAAACTATTTCATTACGTAAGTGCCACTATGCGATTTAGTCTTAATCATTTTTGCATTCATGCTTCATGCATTTTTGCATTCATGCATTTATACAGTTAATTTAACAATCTGTCTCGAAATTATCAGCTACACACTTATACCTAGTACACAAAAATACACACTAGACCACAGGTCTATACATCATCCATTACGTAATTCTATTTTTACCAACGCTAGTCAATAAAATTAGTTATAGATTGTATGTTTATATTTTTCCCTTTACCTATTCATTATAATTAATTTTCCCTGCAGAAAAAAATAAAATTTTGTAAAAAATTTTAACCATATCATTGTTTGTCTAACTTAATTGGTTGTCTAAATTAATGTATTAATCCTATTAAATGTTTGTCTAAACTAAAGTATTAATCTTTGAATTCCTTTATATTATATAATAACTCACTTGTTCTGTATAAAACTTTAATGTAAAGAAAAATTCGTCACCTAACTTGAATTAGTTAGAATGTTATTTTCTCATTTGTATTGTATTAATGGTACCCTATTAAATTATTGTATAAATATCATTTTAAAAGGGGAGAGTAATGTAAAAAGCGAACAATGAACAATAGTTTTATGTTCGAATGTCCATTTTTACGTTAGAAGCCAAATCGCAGAAGCGAGTTTTGGGTAAAATTTCGATTTGTAATAATGACTTATATACTATGACATCACAAAATAACTTTATTCCCTTTACGTTCCCACTCTGTGTCTCTAATTCGTTCTTGTAAATCTTCCTAACAATGATTCGTACTATACGTACAAATTCAATACTATGACGTCACATTTTCCCGTCATTAATTTCCCTTCATCATATCTCTAGTATTCAATGTATGAAAATTTATATATCATCATAATAAAACTGTACACCCTATAGAAGTCATTATTTATGTTATGTAGTATAAATATAACTATTATTCGACCATATCCCGCCCCATACGTCCATATTTTAGCTTGACCGCTATCCTTTATTAATTTTATTACTTATTCATTCATCTACCTATTGTCTACTTATGCCCTATCAACTTATCAGTCTATTTTTACTCGTGTCAATCTATGAAACGCAAAACTTTTGCCTTCGTTCGAAAACGTTCTCGTATTATTTTTTTCATTTTATTTTTAATTATTTGACCTCCCGAGGTGAACTCTAGACAATGCTTAGTAAGTTATTATCAGAAATTCCCACTCATCACAGGATAATTTGAACGCTTCTAAGATAAAAAAGGTCTCCTTTCGCTTTGATTCAAATTTATAACATTATCATGTGTTATGTTTATAATATACTGTATTGTTTCTCTGCCTGGCCACTAGTTCGTTATCGGCTTACGTCACATAGTTATCCCCGTTCTCATTACTTGTACTTACTATTTCTACCTAACTGTCCATTCAAATTCCGTATTACTATGTATTACGTTATCATAAATATCGTATTTTCCTCCGCTTTCCTCATCGCTGGCTAATTAGACTTTCAAACTCTGATAACAACCAGGTTCTAATATTATTTAACATAATTTGGCGTAATTATTGTTAACTATAAATATAACATTGTTGTTCATCCCCTTTAAATTATAGAACACGGTTAACTCCCCTTCATTTATCAATGGTATCACCTATTTAGATTATTTCAGTAGTAGATATGTCAATTAACAATTTGCTAAATTGTAATTAAATGTAATCCTTTAATATAATGTAATTGATGTGATGTACTTTAATGAAACTGTAATAAACAATAACTTGTAATGTACTTCAGTGAAACTAATTAAATGTAATGATTTAATTTATAATGTAAGAATACTTTAATGGAATTGTAATTAAAACAATAATAAGTGAATATGAATTAATTGGTAGTTGTAATCCATAATTGTAATCGTAATTGTAATTAACCAAAATTAATACGTACTCAGTCATGTACTCAAAATTGTGCTTATGTGCTAATACGAAATAATATCGCCTCCATAAATGTCGAATCAGCGATACTACTGTTCTTTTTTATTTTTATATTTTTTATTCTTTTTAGTTGAAATCATGTGTTTAAAAAGGGGGAAACTTAACCTTCGATTGTCTCCCCCAAACATTAGACTATATTATGCATGTACCATCTTCATTTAAGACTTCTTCATTATTAGAGATCTTCAGATTACTTCTTCATTATTAGAGATCTTCAGATTACTTCTTCATCAGAGAACTTCATTCGAGACTCTTCTTTGGACTGCAGCCTCGCTGCAGGGGAGGGGGCAGAGCCCCCTTGCCCCTTAACAAGAACGCTCGTCTATACGAGACACCCCAGACCCAGCAGGATAAGAAGAAGAAGAAGATAAGAAGATTCTAAAAAGCTGGCGACCTACTACCAGGATAAACACATAGAAGAAGAAGATAAGAAGATTCTAAAAAAAGTGGCGACCCTACATCAGGATCAAAAGAAGATTTTAAGAAGAAGATATGGGGTCTAACAAGTCTGGAGACCCTTTACCAGGATAAAAAGAAGATTTTTAAAAAGAAGATTTAAAAAAAAAAAAAAGATTTTACCCAAGAAGATTTTACCCAAGAAGATTTTACCCAAGAAGATTTTACCCAAGAAATTTTACCCAAGAAGATTTTTACCCAAAGATTTTTACCCAGAAGATTTTTACCCAGAAGATGTTTAACCAGAAGATTTTAGCCAGCAAGACGTCTTCAGGACACGTCTGAAGGATTTCCCCATAGAAAATTTTGTTAAGTACATTTTGTTTTTTAAGTAATTTATAAACATTTGAAAAATCAGTATTATTAACAGTTAATATTTAGTATGGAGCCAGAATTTAACACAAAACACAGTGAACATTTCAGACACCAGTGATACATTTTTTTTTAGTGAAACAGTAATTTTCACAAAAGTTAAAAGTCACAAAAGTTAAAAGTCACAAAAGTTAAAAGTCACAAAAGTTAATTGTAACAGAGTTAATTGTAACCGAGTTAATTTCAAGAGAGTTATTTTCAGTTATTTTCACTGTTATATTCAGTATAGAATAATTTTATTTTATGTACCAAACATAATAATACCAGAGTGAAATATTGTTTACATTTTTTTTATTTTTTGTTTGCAAATTTTTCTTCAATTACTGAATTGAATTGACTTGCAAATTCAGAGAAATTTCAGTTATTTTCACTGTTATATTCAGTATAGAATAATTTTATTTTTATGTACCTTCCCGTACATTAGAGTGAAATGTTGTTTACCTTTTTTTTATTTTTTTGTTTGCAAATTTTTCTTCAATTTCTGAATTGAATTGACTTGCAAATTAAGAGAGAGAGAGAGTTTAGAGAGTTTATAGAGAGTTTATAGAATTAGAGAGATTTTTGAAGTCATTTTTGAAGTCATTTTTTAAGTCATTTTTTGAAGTCAGAAGGTTGCACCAAGAGGGTCAACCAAGAGAGAGGTTAATCGTCTCCACTTGAATAGAGATCAAGTGCAGTCATTTTCCATTTTTAGTTTCATTTTCAGTTCAGAATACTTGATAAGAGGTCAAGTCAGAAGGTTGCGCCAAAACGGCCAACCGCCCCAGAGATTTATAGAGATACTTGATAAGAGTTCAAGTCAATAGGTTGCATCTAAGAGGGACAACCGCCCCAGAGATTTATAGAGATAATTGATAAGAGTTCAAGTCAATAGGTTGCATCTAAGAGGGACAACCGCCCCAGAGATTTCAGATTCATTTCAAGTCAGACAGTTTTATCTGAAGTCAGACAGTTTTAGCTCAAGTCAGAGTTTATTTCAAGTCAGAGTTTTACTTGAAGTCAGAGAGATTTATTCCAAGTCATTTTTTATTCGAGTCCCAAGTTAGTTTTCAATGCAGTCAATTGAATTCAACTTTTCCTTGTAATTTAAGAAAATGTAATTTAAGAATTTAATTCAACCTTTTTATTTTGTAAAAGAGAATTAAAAATTCAACCTGAATTGACCGATTTGCGTCTTTAGTTTAACCTTTTTTCTTGTTCATGTCATTATTGCGTATATAAATATACAGGTGAAATGACATTTTGTTGTTTGTAACCAAAATAGTTTTTACAATTGTTTGTAACGATTTTGGTAATTATTGTAATGTATACGTGATAATAATAGTTGTGTAATTAATTAATCGATCTTGTCCTAATGACTCCTTTTAAATTACTATATGAGGAACATGCCGTCCTCCGTTTTGTTTCAACTTTTTTTTTAGTTTTTGTTCTAAGTAGTGTGACAAGCAATCTTTAAAAAAAAAAAAAAAAAAAGCAAAGTGCTCACGAAAAGATGTAATTGTCAATTTCAAACTTATATCCCCGCTTAGTCACTCAATTCCCCCGAATGTCGTACTCCAACCTTTGTCTTTTTTTTATTTTATTTTATTGAACTTAAAAGTTTAAGTTTTATTGTGTTTTACAATTAGATATTAGTAACTATAGTCACTTGAATGATCCACTTTTGGGTTAATTTTCCGACAACTAAACGATACCTGTAATTTAGAATTTTATAATAATAACAATAACAATAACAATAATTGACTTAAACTTAAAAAAAATTTTATAACCCATCTTAAATTATTATACATCATTTTTAAACTTTGTTAATTCAAAAAAAACCTTCCAAATCCCTACACATTTGACCACAGGTCTATACATCATCCACTACGTAATTCGATTTGTACCTACAACAGTCAATAAAAATGCATGCACACTATATATACGATATATACAAACCTCATACTCAAATCATTGAATATCACAATAAAACTATTTCATTACGTAAGTGCCAACTATGCGATTTAGTCTTAATCATTTTTGCATTCATGCATTCATGCATTTTTGCATTCATGCATTTATACAGTTAATTTAACAATCTGTCTCGAAATTATCAGCTACACACTTTATACCTAGTACACAAAAATACACACTAGACCACAGGTCTATACATCATCCATTACGTAATTCTATTTTTACCAACGCTAGTCAATAAAAATTAGTTTATAGATTGTATGATTTATATTTTTCCCTTTACCTATTCATTATAACTGTAATTTTCCCTGCAGAAAAAAATAAAATTTTGTAAAAAATTTTAACCATATCATTGTTTGTCTAACTTAATTGGTTGTCTAAATTAATGTATTAATCCTATTAAATGTTTGTCTAAACTAAAGTATTAATCTTTGAATTCCTTTATATTATATAATAACTCACTTGTTCTGTATAAAACTTGTAATGTAAAGAAAAATTCGTCACCTAACTTGAATTAGTTAGAATGTTATTTTCTCATTTGTATTGTATTAATGGTACCCTATTAAATTATTGTATAAATATCATTTTTAAAAGGGGAGAGTAATGTAAAAAGCGAACAATGAACAATAGTTTTATGTTCGAATGTCCATTTTTACGTTAGAAGCCAAAATCGCAGAAGCGAGTTTTGGTAAAATTTCGATTTGTAATAATGACTTATATACACTATGACATCACAAATAACTTTATTCCCTTTACGTTCCCACTCTGTGTCTCTAATTCGTTCTTGTAAATCTTCCTAACAATGATTCGTACTATACGTACAAATTCAATAACTATGACGTCACATTTTCCCGTCATTAATTTCCCTTCATCATATCTCTAGTATTCAATGTATGAAAATTTATATATCATCATAATAAAAACTGTACACCCTATAGAAGTCATTATTTATGTTATGTAGTATAAATATAACTATTATTCGACCATATCCCCGCCCCCATACGTCCATATTTTAGCTTGACCGCTATCCTTTATTAATTTTATTACTTATTCATTCATCTACCTATTGTCTACTTATGCCCTATCAACTTATCAGTCTATTTTTACTCGTGTCAATCTATGAAACGCAAAACTTTTGCCTTCGTTCGAAAACGTTCTCGTATTATTTTTTTCATTTTTATTTTTAATTATTTGACCTCCCGAGGTGAACTCTAGACAATGCTTAGTAAGTTATTATCAGAAATTCCACTCATCACAGGATAATTTGAACGCTTCTAAGATAAAAAAGGTCTCCTTTCGCTTTGATTCAAATTTATAACATTATCATGTGTTATGTTATTATTATACTGTATTGTTTCTCTGCCTGGCCACTAGTTCGTTATCGGCTTACGTCACATAGTTATCCCCGTTCTCATTACTTGTACTTACTATTTCTACCTAACTGTCATTCAAATTCCGTATTACTTATGTATTACGTTATCATAAATATCGTATTTTCCTCCGCTTTCCTCATCGCTGGCTAATTAGACTTTCAAACTCTGATAACCAACCAGGTTCTAATATTATTTAACATAATTTGGCGTAATTATTGTTAACTATAAATATAACATTGTTGTTCATCCCCTTTAAATTATAGAACAACGGTTAACTCCCCTTCATTTATCAATGGTATCACCTATTTAGATTATTTCAGTAGTAGATATGTCAATTAACAATTTGCTAAAATTGTAATTAAATGTAATCCTTTAATATAATGTAATTGATGTGATGTACTTTAATGAACTGTAATAAACAATAACTTGTAATGTACTTCAGTGAAACTAATTAAATGTAATGATTTAATTTATAATGTAAGAATATACTTTAATGGAATTGTAATTAAAACAATAATAAGTGAATATGAATTAATTGGTAGTTGTAATCCATAATTGTAATCGTAATTGTAATTAACCAAAATTAATACGTACTCAGTCATGTACTCAAAATTGTGCTTATGTGCTAATACGAAATAATATCGCCTCCATAAATGTCGAATCAGCGATACTACTGTTCTTTTTTATTTTTATATTTTTTATTCTTTTTAGTTGAAATCATGTGTTTAAAAAGGGGGGAAACTTAACCTTCGATTGTCTCCCCCAAACATTAGACTATATTATGCATGTACCATCTTCATTTAAGACTTCTTCATTATTAGAGATCTTCAGATTACTTCTTCATTATTAGAGATCTTCAGATTACTTCTTCATCAGAGAACTTCATTCGAGACTCTTCTTTGGACTGCAGCCTCGCTGCAGGGGAGGGGGCAGAGCCCCCTTGCCCCTTAACAAGAACGCCTCGTCTATACGAGACACCCCAGACCCAGCCAGGATAAGAAGAAGAAGAAGATAAGAAGATTCTAAAAAAGCTGGCGACCTACTACCAGGATAAACACATAGAAGAAGAAGATAAGAAGATTCTAAAAAAGTGGCGACCCTGCATCAGGATCAAAAGAAGATTTTAAGAAGAAGATATGGGGTCTAACAAGTCTGGAGACCCTTTACCAGGATAAAAAGAAGATTTTTAAAAAGAAGATTTAAAAAAAAAAAAAAAAGATTTTACCCAAGAAGATTTTACCCAAGAAGATTTTACCCAAGAAGATTTTACCCAAGAAGATTTTACCCAAGAAGATTTTTACCCAGAAGATTTTTACCCAGAAGATTTTTACCCAGAAGATGTTTAACCAGAAGATTTTAGCCAGCAAGACGTCTTCAGGACACGTCTGAAGGATTTCCCCATAGAAAATTTTGTTAAGTACATTTTGTTTTTTAAGTAATTTATAAACATTTGAAAAATCAGTATTATTAACAGTTAATATTTAGTATGGAGCCAGAATTTAACACAAAACACAGTGAACATTTCAGACACCAGTGATACATTTTTTTTTAGTGAAACAGTAATTTTCACAAAAGTTAAAAGTCACAAAAGTTAAAAGTCACAAAAGTTAAAAGTCACAAAAGTTAATTGTAACAGAGTTAATTGTAACCGAGTTAATTTCAAGAGAGTTATTTTCAGTTATTTTCACTGTTATATTCAGTATAGAATAATTTTATTTTATGTACCAAACATAATAATACCAGAGTGAAATATTGTTTACATTTTTTTTATTTTTTGTTTGCAAATTTTTCTTCAATTACTGAATTGAATTGACTTGCAAATTCAGAGAAAGAATTTCAGTTATTTTCACTGTTATATTCAGTATAGAATAATTTTATTTTTATGTACCTTCCCGTACATTAGAGTGAAATGTTGTTTACCTTTTTTTTTATTTTTTTGTTTGCAAATTTTTCTTCAATTTCTGAATTGAATTGACTTGCAAATTAAGAGAGAGAGAGAGTTTAGAGAGTTTATAGAGAGTTTATAGAATTAGAGAGATTTTTGAAGTCATTTTTGAAGTCATTTTTTAAGTCATTTTTTGAAGTCAGAAGGTTGCACCAAGAGGGTCAACCAAGAGAGAGGTTAATCGTCTCCACTTGAATAGAGATCAAGTGCAGTCATTTTCCATTTTTAGTTTCATTTTCAGTTCAGAATACTTGATAAGAGGTCAAGTCAGAAGGTTGCGCCAAAACGGCCAACCGCCCCAGAGATTTATAGAGATACTTGATAAGAGTTCAAGTCAATAGGTTGCATCTAAGAGGGACAACCGCCCCAGAGATTTATAGAGATAATTGATAAGAGTTCAAGTCAATAGGTTGCATCTAAGAGGGACAACCGCCCCAGAGATTTCAGATTCATTTCAAGTCAGACAGTTTTATCTGAAGTCAGACAGTTTTAGCTCAAGTCAGAGTTTATTTCAAGTCAGAGTTTTACTTGAAGTCAGAGAGATTTATTCCAAGTCATTTTTTATTCGAGTCCCAAGTTAGTTTTCAATGCAGTCAATTGAATTCAACTTTTCCTTGTAATTTAAGAAAATGTAATTTAAGAATTTAATTCAACCTTTTTATTTTGTAAAAGAGAATTAAAAATTCAACCTGAATTGACCGATTTGCGTCTTTAGTTTAACCTTTTTTCTTGTTCATGTCATTATTGCGTATATAAATATACAGGTGAAATGACATTTTGTTGTTTGTAACCAAAATAGTTTTTACAATTGTTTGTAACGATTTTGGTAATTATTGTAATGTATACGTGATAATAATAGTTGTGTAATAATTAATTAATCGATCTTGTCCTAATGACTCCTTTTAAATTACTATATGAGGAACATGCCGTCCTCCGTTTTGTTTCAACTTTTTTTTTAGTTTTTGTTCTAAGTAGTGTGACAAGCAATCTTTAAAAAAAAAAAAAAAAAAAAGCAAAGTGCTCACGAAAAGATGTAATTGTCAATTTCAAACTTATATCCCCGCTTAGTCACTCAATTCCCCCGAATGTCGTACTCCAACCTTTGTCTTTTTTTTATTTTATTTTATTGAACTTAAAAGTTTAAGTTTTATTGTGTTTTACAATTAGATATTAGTAACTATAGTCACTTGAATGATCCACTTTTGGGTTAATTTTCCGACAACTAAACGATACCTGTAATTTAGAATTTTATAATAATAACAATAACAATAACAATAATTGACTTAAACTTAAAAAAAATTTTATAACCCATCTTAAATTATTATACATCATTTTTAAACTTTGTTAATTCAAAAAAAACCTTCCAAATCCCTACACATTTGACCACAGGTCTATACATCATCCACTACGTAATTCGATTTGTACCTACAACAGTCAATAAAAATGCATGCACACTATATATACGATATATACAAACCTCATACTCAAATCATTGAATATCACAATAAAACTATTTCATTACGTAAGTGCCAACTATGCGATTTAGTCTTAATCATTTTTGCATTCATGCATTCATGCATTTTTGCATTCATGCATTTATACAGTTAATTTAACAATCTGTCTCGAAATTATCAGCTACACACTTTATACCTAGTACACAAAAATACACACTAGACCACAGGTCTATACATCATCCATTACGTAATTCTATTTTTACCAACGCTAGTCAATAAAATTAGTTTATAGATTGTATGATTTATATTTTTCCCTTTACCTATTCATTATAACTGTAATTTTCCCTGCAGAAAAAAATAAAATTTTGTAAAAAATTTTAACCATATCATTGTTTGTCTAACTTAATTGGTTGTCTAAATTAATGTATTAATCCTATTAAATGTTTGTCTAAACTAAAGTATTAATCTTTGAATTCCTTTATATTATATAATAACTCACTTGTTCTGTATAAAACTTGTAATGTAAAGAAAAATTCGTCACCTAACTTGAATTAGTTAGAATGTTATTTTCTCATTTGTATTGTATTAATGGTACCCTATTAAATTATTGTATAAATATCATTTTTAAAAGGGGAGAGTAATGTAAAAAGCGAACAATGAACAATAGTTTTATGTTCGAATGTCCATTTTTACGTTAGAAGCCAAAATCGCAGAAGCGAGTTTTGGGTAAAATTTCGATTTGTAATAATGACTTATATACACTATGACATCACAAAATAACTTTATTCCCTTTACGTTCCCACTCTGTGTCTCTAATTCGTTCTTGTAAATCTTCCTAACAATGATTCGTACTATACGTACAAATTCAATAACTATGACGTCACATTTTCCCGTCATTAATTTCCCTTCATCATATCTCTAGTATTCAATGTATGAAAATTTATATATCATCATAATAAAAACTGTACACCCTATAGAAGTCATTATTTATGTTATGTAGTATAAATATAACTATTATTCGACCATATCCCCGCCCCCATACGTCCATATTTTAGCTTGACCGCTATCCTTTATTAATTTTATTACTTATTCATTCATCTACCTATTGTCTACTTATGCCCTATCAACTTATCAGTCTATTTTTACTCGTGTCAATCTATGAAACGCAAAACTTTTGCCTTCGTTCGAAAACGTTCTCGTATTATTTTTTTCATTTTTATTTTTAATTATTTGACCTCCCGAGGTGAACTCTAGACAATGCTTAGTAAGTTATTATCAGAAATTCCACTCATCACAGGATAATTTGAACGCTTCTAAGATAAAAAAGGTCTCCTTTCGCTTTGATTCAAATTTATAACATTATCATGTGTTATGTTATTATAATATACTGTATTGTTTCTCTGCCTGGCCACTAGTTCGTTATCGGCTTACGTCACATAGTTATCCCCGTTCTCATTACTTGTACTTACTATTTCTACCTAACTGTCATTCAAATTCCGTATTACTTATGTATTACGTTATCATAAATATCGTATTTTCCTCCGCTTTCCTCATCGCTGGCTAATTAGACTTTCAAACTCTGATAACCAACCAGGTTCTAATATTATTTAACATAATTTGGCGTAATTATTGTTAACTATAAATATATAACATTGTTGTTCATCCCCTTTAAATTATAGAACAACGGTTAACTCCCCTTCATTTATCAATGGTATCACCTATTTAGATTATTTCAGTAGTAGATATGTCAATTAACAATTTGCTAAAATTGTAATTAAATGTAATCCTTTAATATAATGTAATTGATGTGATGTACTTTAATGAAACTGTAATAAACAATAACTTGTAATGTACTTCAGTGAAACTAATTAAATGTAATGATTTAATTTATAATGTAAGAATATACTTTAATGGAATTGTAATTAAAACAATAATAAGTGAATATGAATTAATTGGTAGTTGTAATCCATAATTGTAATCGTAATTGTAATTAACCAAAATTAATACGTACTCAGTCATGTACTCAAAATTGTGCTTATGTGCTAATACGAAATAATATCGCCTCCATAAATGTCGAATCAGCGATACTACTGTTCTTTTTTATTTTTATATTTTTTATTCTTTTTAGTTGAAATCATGTGTTTAAAAAGGGGGGAAACTTAACCTTCGATTGTCTCCCCCAAACATTAGACTATATTATGCATGTACCATCTTCATTTAAGACTTCTTCATTATTAGAGATCTTCAGATTACTTCTTCATTATTAGAGATCTTCAGATTACTTCTTCATCAGAGAACTTCATTCGAGACTCTTCTTTGGACTGCAGCCTCGCTGCAGGGGAGGGGGCAGAGCCCCCTTGCCCCTTAACAAGAACGCCTCGTCTATACGAGACACCCCAGACCCAGCCAGGATAAGAAGAAGAAGAAGATAGAAGATTCTAAAAAAGCTGGCGACCTACTACCAGGATAAACACATAGAAGAAGAAGATAAGAAGATTCTAAAAAAGTGGCGACCCTGCATCAGGATCAAAAGAAGATTTTAAGAAGAAGATATGGGGTCTAACAAGTCTGGAGACCCTTTACCAGGATAAAAAGAAGATTTTTAAAAAGAAGATTTAAAAAAAAAAAAAAAAATTTTACCCAAGAAGATTTTACCCAAGAAGATTTTACCCAAGAAGATTTTACCCAAGAAGATTTTACCCAAGAAGATTTTTACCCAGAAGATTTTTACCCAGAAGATTTTTACCCAGAAGATGTTTAACCAGAAGATTTTAGCCAGCAAGACGTCTTCAGGACACGTCTGAAGGATTTCCCCATAGAAAATTTTGTTAAGTACATTTTGTTTTTTAAGTAATTTATAAACATTTGAAAAATCAGTATTATTAACAGTTAATATTTAGTATGGAGCCAGAATTTAACACAAAACACAGTGAACATTTCAGACACCAGTGATACATTTTTTTTTAGTGAAACAGTAATTTTCACAAAAGTTAAAAGTCACAAAAGTTAAAGTCACAAAAGTTAAAAGTCACAAAAGTTAATTGTAACAGAGTTAATTGTAACCGAGTTAATTTCAAGAGAGTTATTTTCAGTTATTTTCACTGTTATATTCAGTATAGAATAATTTTATTTTATGTACCAAACATAATAATACCAGAGTGAAATATTGTTTACATTTTTTTTATTTTTTGTTTGCAAATTTTTCTTCAATTACTGAATTGAATTGACTTGCAAATTCAGAGAAAGAATTTCAGTTATTTTCACTGTTATATTCAGTATAGAATAATTTTATTTTTATGTACCTTCCCGTACATTAGAGTGAAATGTTGTTTACCTTTTTTTTTATTTTTTTGTTTGCAAATTTTTCTTCAATTTCTGAATTGAATTGACTTGCAAATTAAGAGAGAGAGAGAGAGTTTAGAGAGTTTATAGAGAGTTTATAGAATTAGAGAGATTTTTGAAGTCATTTTTGAAGTCATTTTTTAAGTCATTTTTTGAAGTCAGAAGGTTGCACCAAGAGGGTCAACCAAGAGAGAGGTTAATCGTCTCCACTTGAATAGAGATCAAGTGCAGTCATTTTCCATTTTTAGTTTCATTTTCAGTTCAGAATACTTGATAAGAGGTCAAGTCAGAAGGTTGCGCCAAAACGGCCAACCGCCCCAGAGATTTATAGAGATACTTGATAAGAGTTCAAGTCAATAGGTTGCATCTAAGAGGGACAACCGCCCCAGAGATTTATAGAGATAATTGATAAGAGTTCAAGTCAATAGGTTGCATCTAAGAGGGACAACCGCCCCAGAGATTTCAGATTCATTTCAAGTCAGACAGTTTTATCTGAAGTCAGACAGTTTTAGCTCAAGTCAGAGTTTATTTCAAGTCAGAGTTTTACTTGAAGTCAGAGAGATTTATTCCAAGTCATTTTTTATTCGAGTCCCAAGTTAGTTTTCAATGCAGTCAATTGAATTCAACTTTTCCTTGTAATTTAAGAAAATGTAATTTAAGAATTTAATTCAACCTTTTTATTTTGTAAAAGAGAATTAAAAATTCAACCTGAATTGACCGATTTGCGTCTTTAGTTTAACCTTTTTTCTTGTTCATGTCATTATTGCGTATATAAATATACAGGTGAAATGACATTTTGTTGTTTGTAACCAAAATAGTTTTTACAATTGTTTGTAACGATTTTGGTAATTATTGTAATGTATACGTGATAATAATAGTTGTGTAATAATTAATTAATCGATCTTGTCCTAATGACTCCTTTTAAATTACTATATGAGGAACATGCCGTCCTCCGTTTTGTTTCAACTTTTTTTTTAGTTTTTGTTCTAAGTAGTGTGACAAGCAATCTTTAAAAAAAAAAAAAAAAAAAGCAAAGTGCTCACGAAAAGATGTAATTGTCAATTTCAAACTTATATCCCCGCTTAGTCACTCAATTCCCCCGAATGTCGTACTCCAACCTTTGTCTTTTTTTTATTTTATTTTATTGAACTTAAAAGTTTAAGTTTTATTGTGTTTTACAATTAGATATTAGTAACTATAGTCACTTGAATGATCCACTTTTGGGTTAATTTTCCGACAACTAAACGATACCTGTAATTTAGAATTTTATAATAATAACAATAACAATAACAATAATTGACTTAAACTTAAAAAAAATTTTATAACCCATCTTAAATTATTATACATCATTTTTAAACTTTGTTAATTCAAAAAAAACCTTCCAAATCCCTACACATTTGACCACAGGTCTATACATCATCCACTACGTAATTCGATTTGTACCTACAACAGTCAATAAAAATGCATGCACACTATATATACGATATATACAAACCTCATACTCAAATCATTGAATATCACAATAAAACTATTTCATTACGTAAGTGCCAACTATGCGATTTAGTCTTAATCATTTTTGCATTCATGCATTCATGCATTTTTGCATTCATGCATTTATACAGTTAATTTAACAATCTGTCTCGAAATTATCAGCTACACACTTTATACCTAGTACACAAAAATACACACTAGACCACAGGTCTATACATCATCCATTACGTAATTCTATTTTTACCAACGCTAGTCAATAAAAATTAGTTTATAGATTGTATGATTTATATTTTTCCCTTTACCTATTCATTATAACTGTAATTTTCCCTGCAGAAAAAAATAAAATTTTGTAAAAAATTTTAACCATATCATTGTTTGTCTAACTTAATTGGTTGTCTAAATTAATGTATTAATCCTATTAAATGTTTGTCTAAACTAAAGTATTAATCTTTGAATTCCTTTATATTATATAATAACTCACTTGTTCTGTATAAAACTTGTAATGTAAAGAAAAATTCGTCACCTAACTTGAATTAGTTAGAATGTTATTTTCTCATTTGTATTGTATTAATGGTACCCTATTAAATTATTGTATAAATATCATTTTTAAAAGGGGAGAGTAATGTAAAAAGCGAACAATGAACAATAGTTTTATGTTCGAATGTCCATTTTTACGTTAGAAGCCAAAATCGCAGAAGCGAGTTTTGGGTAAAATTTCGATTTGTAATAATGACTTATATACACTATGACATCACAAAATAACTTTATTCCCTTTACGTTCCCACTCTGTGTCTCTAATTCGTTCTTGTAAATCTTCCTAACAATGATTCGTACTATACGTACAAATTCAATAACTATGACGTCACATTTTCCCGTCATTAATTTCCCTTCATCATATCTCTAGTATTCAATGTATGAAAATTTATATATCATCATAATAAAAACTGTACACCCTATAGAAGTCATTATTTATGTTATGTAGTATAAATATAACTATTATTCGACCATATCCCCGCCCCCATACGTCCATATTTTAGCTTGACCGCTATCCTTTATTAATTTTATTACTTATTCATTCATCTACCTATTGTCTACTTATGCCCTATCAACTTATCAGTCTATTTTTACTCGTGTCAATCTATGAAACGCAAAACTTTTGCCTTCGTTCGAAAACGTTCTCGTATTATTTTTTTCATTTTTATTTTTAATTATTTGACCTCCCGAGGTGAACTCTAGACAATGCTTAGTAAGTTATTATCAGAAATTCCACTCATCACAGGATAATTTGAACGCTTCTAAGATAAAAAAGGTCTCCTTTCGCTTGATTCAAATTTATAACATTATCATGTGTTATGTTATTATAATATACTGTATTGTTTCTCTGCCTGGCCACTAGTTCGTTATCGGCTTACGTCACATAGTTATCCCCGTTCTCATTACTTGTACTTACTATTTCTACCTAACTGTCATTCAAATTCCGTATTACTTATGTATTACGTTATCATAAATATCGTATTTTCCTCCGCTTTCCTCATCGCTGGCTAATTAGACTTTCAAACTCTGATAACCAACCAGGTTCTAATATTATTTAACATAATTTGGCGTAATTATTGTTAACTATAAATATATAACATTGTTGTTCATCCCCTTTAAATTATAGAACAACGGTTAACTCCCCTTCATTTATCAATGGTATCACCTATTTAGATTATTTCAGTAGTAGATATGTCAATTAACAATTTGCTAAAATTGTAATTAAATGTAATCCTTTAATATAATGTAATTGATGTGATGTACTTTAATGAAACTGTAATAAACAATAACTTGTAATGTACTTCAGTGAAACTAATTAAATGTAATGATTTAATTTATAATGTAAGAATATACTTTAATGGAATTGTAATTAAAACAATAATAAGTGAATATGAATTAATTGGTAGTTGTAATCCATAATTGTAATCGTAATTGTAATTAACCAAAATTAATACGTACTCAGTCATGTACTCAAAATTGTGCTTATGTGCTAATACGAAATAATATCGCCTCCATAAATGTCGAATCAGCGATACTACTGTTCTTTTTTATTTTTATATTTTTTATTCTTTTTAGTTGAAATCATGTGTTTAAAAAGGGGGGAAACTTAACCTTCGATTGTCTCCCCCAAACATTAGACTATATTATGCATGTACCATCTTCATTTAAGACTTCTTCATTATTAGAGATCTTCAGATTACTTCTTCATTATATTAGAGATCTTCAGATTACTTCTTCATCAGAGAACTTCATTCGAGACTCTTCTTTGGACTGCAGCCTCGCTGCAGGGGAGGGGGCAGAGCCCCCTTGCCCCTTAACAAGAACGCCTCGTCTATACGAGACACCCAGACCCAGCCAGGATAAGAAGAAGAAGAAGATAAGAAGATTCTAAAAAAGCTGGCGACCTACTACCAGGATAAACACATAGAAGAAGAAGATAAGAAGATTCTAAAAAAGTGGCGACCCTGCATCAGGATCAAAAGAAGATTTTAAGAAGAAGATATGGGGTCTAACAAGTCTGGAGACCCTTTACCAGGATAAAAAGAAGATTTTTAAAAAGAAGATTTAAAAAAAAAAAAAAAGATTTTACCCAAGAAGATTTTACCCAAGAAGATTTTACCCAAGAAGATTTTACCCAAGAAGATTTTACCCAAGAAGATTTTTACCCAGAAGATTTTTACCCAGAAGATTTTTACCCAGAAGATGTTTAACCAGAAGATTTTAGCCAGCAAGACGTCTTCAGGACACGTCTGAAGGATTTCCCCATAGAAAATTTTGTTAAGTACATTTTGTTTTTTAAGTAATTATAAACATTTGAAAAATCAGTATTATTAACAGTTAATATTTAGTATGGAGCCAGAATTTAACACAAAACACAGTGAACATTTCAGACACCAGTGATACATTTTTTTTTAGTGAAACAGTAATTTTCACAAAAGTTAAAAGTCACAAAAGTTAAAAGTCACAAAAGTTAAAAGTCACAAAAGTTAATTGTAACAGAGTTAATTGTAACCGAGTTAATTTCAAGAGAGTTATTTTCAGTTATTTTCACTGTTATATTCAGTATAGAATAATTTTATTTTATGTACCAAACATAATAATACCAGAGTGAAATATTGTTTACATTTTTTTTATTTTTTGTTTGCAAATTTTTCTTCAATTACTGAATTGAATTGACTTGCAAATTCAGAGAAAGAATTTCAGTTATTTCACTGTTATATTCAGTATAGAATAATTTTATTTTTATGTACCTTCCCGTACATTAGAGTGAAATGTTGTTTACCTTTTTTTTTATTTTTTTGTTTGCAAATTTTTCTTCAATTTCTGAATTGAATTGACTTGCAAATTAAGAGAGAGAGAGTTTAGAGAGTTTATAGAGAGTTTATAGAATTAGAGAGATTTTTGAAGTCATTTTTGAAGTCATTTTTTAAGTCATTTTTTGAAGTCAGAAGGTTGCACCAAGAGGGTCAACCAAGAGAGAGGTTAATCGTCTCCACTTGAATAGAGATCAAGTGCAGTCATTTTCCATTTTTAGTTTCATTTTCAGTTCAGAATACTTGATAAGAGGTCAAGTCAGAAGGTTGCGCCAAAACGGCCAACCGCCCCAGAGATTTATAGAGATACTTGATAAGAGTTCAAGTCAATAGGTTGCATCTAAGAGGGACAACCGCCCCAGAGATTTATAGAGATAATTGATAAGAGTTCAAGTCAATAGGTTGCATCTAAGAGGGACAACCGCCCCAGAGATTTCAGATTCATTTCAAGTCAGACAGTTTATCTGAAGTCAGACAGTTTTAGCTCAAGTCAGAGTTTATTTCAAGTCAGAGTTTTACTTGAAGTCAGAGAGATTTATTCCAAGTCATTTTTTATTCGAGTCCCAAGTTAGTTTTCAATGCAGTCAATTGAATTCAACTTTTCCTTGTAATTTAAGAAAATGTAATTTAAGAATTTAATTCAACCTTTTTATTTTGTAAAAGAGAATTAAAAATTCAACCTGAATTGACCGATTTGCGTCTTTAGTTTAACCTTTTTCTTGTTCATGTCATTATTGCGTATATAAATATACAGGTGAAATGACATTTTGTTGTTTGTAACCAAAATAGTTTTTACAATTGTTTGTAACGATTTTGGTAATTATTGTAATGTATACGTGATAATAATAGTTGTGTAATAATTAATTAATCGATCTTGTCCTAATGACTCCTTTTAAATTACTATATGAGGAACATGCCGTCCTCCGTTTTGAACTTTTTTTTTTTAGTTTTTGTTCTTAGTGTGACAAGCAATCTTTAAAAAAAAAAAAAAAAAAGCAAAGTGCTCACGAAAAGATGTAATTGTCAATTTCAAACTTATATCCCCCGCTTAGTCACTCATTCCCCGAATGTCGTACTCCAACCTTTGTCTTTTTTTTATTTTATTTTATTGAACTTAAAAGTTTAAGTTTTATTGTGTTTTACAATTAGATATTAGTAACTATAGTCACTTGAATGATCCACTTTTGGGTTAATTTTCCGACAACTAAACGATACTGTAATTTAGAATTTTATAATAATAACAATAACAATAACAATAATTGACTTAAACTTAAAAAAAAATTTATAACCCATCTTAAATTATTATACATCATTTTTAAACTTTGTTAATTCAAAAAAAACCTTCCAAATCCCTACACATTTGACCAGGTCCTATACATCATCCACTACGTAATTCGATTTGTACCTACAACAGTCAATAAAAATGCATGCACACTATATATACGATATATACAAACCTCATACTCAAATCATTGAATATCACAATAAAACTATTTCATTACGTAAGTGCCAACTATGCGATTTAGTCTTAATCATTTTGCATTCATGCATTCATGCATTTTTTGCATTCATGCATTTATACAGTTAATTTAACAATCTGTCTCGAATTATCAGCTACACACTTTATACCTAGTACACAAAAATACACACTAGACCG
>JAJOZX010004521.1:342500-386431 GCA_023014485.1 Bathynomus jamesi | reverse complement strand
ACACTGAAATACATAAAAGGTTCCGGCCTATATATAGGTTACAGAAAAAAATAAAAAATAAAAAAAAATAAAAAATATATAAATAATAACATACATACCACACAACACATATACATATATATACACATACATATCTACACACACACACACATATATATATATATATGCGATAAACGGAGAAGTAAAAATAAAACTTAAAAATTAAGGATTAGAGGATTAACAAAGAGGCAAGTCGATTTTTAGCACAAGATCAATGAGTTATAAAATATAATACAAATTTATACTGGGATACGCCCGGGTTTAACACTTGCCTTCTTGGAGTCAAGTTTCGATATATATAAAAATAAATTGAAGATTAAAAGTAAATAAAGTAGCTTACAAGTTTACCAAAGATTAAGTGTCCTACACTTTTTATCTAGGTTTGTTTTAAAGGATTCAAAACAACAGGATCGAGTTGAAAAAGACCTTTGCTTATGTTGAAGTTATTTGAAAGTTGAATAATGGCAGACTCAAGATATTTCTATTGACAATTGCTCGAATGAAATAAAACTGAAGCATTATTCCAATCAATACAGTGGGATAACTGACAAATGGACAAAAAGAGCACTGTGACAACTGTCCTTTTTCTGACGGAATATTGATGCTGTTTTATACGTTGTGCAAATCCTTTCCCGTCTGACCTATGTAAAAGGAATCACATTGTTTACACCCAATTTTATAGATAATGCCTGAATTATTGGTAGGGCTATTTTTTACTATGATATTTTTCACAATATTGTTATATGAAAATACTACATTAATATCCAAAAGTTTAAGTACATTAGCAATGTACGTATTCAACACGTATAAAACAGCATCAATATTCCGTCAGAACAGGACAGTTGTCCAGTGCTCTTTTTGTCCATTTGTCAGAGTTATCCCACTGTATTGATTGGAATAATGCTTCAGTTTTATTTCATTCGAGCAATATTGTCAATAGAAATATTCTTGAGTCTGCCATTATTCAACTTTCAAATAACTTCAACATAAGCAAAGGTCTTTTTCAACTCGATCCTGTTGTTTTGAATTCCTTTAAAACAAACCTAGATAAAAAGTGTAGGACACTTAATCTTTGGTAAACTTGTAAGCTACTTTATTTACTTTTAATCTTCAATTTATTTTTATATATATCGAAACTTGACTCCAAGAAGGCAAGTGTTAAACCCGGGCGTATCTCCAGTATAAATTTGTATTATTTTTATAACTCATTTGATCTTGTGCTAAAAATCGACTTGCCTCTTTGTTAATCCTCTAATCCTTAATTTTTAAGTTTTATTTTTACTTCTCCGTTTATCGCATATATATATATATATATGTGTGTGTATGTGTGTAGATATGTATGTGTATATATATGTATATGTGTTTGTGTGTATGTATGTTATTTATTTATATATTTTTTATTTTTTTTTATTTTTTTTTTTTTTCTGTAACCTATATATAGGCCGGAACCTTTTATGTATTTCAGTGTTCCTGAGGATGTCATTAGACGAAAGCGCTTGAGCACCGTTTTGTGTTTCCTTTCCTTCGTGGTTTTATTCATCATAAATATTTTTTCACGTGTTACTTTCGTGAAATAATTTTCATATATATATATATATATATATTATATATATATATATACACATATTATATATATATATTATATACATACATATATATATATATATAAATACATACATATATATATATATATATATAAATACATACATACATACATATATATATATATACATATACATACATACATACATATATATATATACACATATATATACACCAGTGATGTAGCCGAGACCACCAAGTCCGAGACTGAGACCGAGACCTGATCCTGTGAGACCAAGATCGAGACCGAGATCAAAGGTTCGAGATCGAGATCTACCTTCCGAGATCGAGACCCTTAAAATTCGAGATCGAGACCAAACTCATGCCCTTTCAATTTGTTTTACACTACTATGGAAATTAGACTATGTTAAGTATATATAATAACAATAACTACTTTCTAAGATGTAGTGTGTTGAATGCAAAAGTGTAGCCTATAAATTAACAAATGAATATATATATACGTACTTTTTATTTATTTACTTCTTTTATATCTGTTACAGAAGTTTTAATGAACGTACCCACTACCCAGTTTGACTTGTGCATTTATTTAAAGCATGATAGGTGCTTATTACACTTAAGGAACATCGGCATGCTCAGAAGATCTGCTGAAGTTCGACTTCTGTGGGGCCTCATCATGGTGCTACTGTAATATGCGGTCTACCTACGATTCGGCGGTCTACCTTTTAATTATAGCTTCTTATCTTCTTATTATTTTATTATTAGGTTAATTGTACGCCCTTGACGATTGGTTAGGTTAAGTCGTGATATTTTCGTTAAAACTAACGAAAATATCACGACTTAACCTAACCAATCATCAAGGGCGTACTGTAGTATGCGGTCTACCGTTAAGTATGCGTATAGTATGTTTAACTTCTTTAATAATTCCTTAATTGTGTAAATTAAATTATAATTCCTTTCAATTCCTTTTCAATTCCTTTTAATATTTTGAACGGTAGACCGCATACTACAGTAGAAACTAACGGTAGACCGCATACTACAGTAGAGACTAACGGTAGACCGCATACTACAGTAGCACCCCTCATCATTATACTTCCATGGCTAAATACAAGCTCAATTGGAGCACTAGAGGCAGGCACTGTTAAAACAGTCATGGCAATATTGGCCAGTGATGGGAATTTATCCCTTTTCTGGTGTCAAAACTTTATTGGAGAGCAGTTGTCTAAAATATGAGATTCATCGATCTCTAAGAGGTACCGCCGCAACCGTCCCCTGCGGTTCAAAATCTTCCCAGTTCAACGTTCTTCTACTTGGACCGATAGCTTTGATATTTGCCATTAGTCTCGGAACTTTGGTTGACTGTTTTATTTCGTCTTCGCTAACCTAAAAAATTTAGACCACACCCCCCCGCAAGACAAACGTGGCAACTCAAAACAGGGTAACTGATTAGTGAATACCTAGAGTCCCTTACTTTTACAAATTTCATAAACATTCTGAATTGTGTCTGTTCAACCAAGCCACCATCATGAGTATGCCAATAACATGTATTTTTCATTACGGTCTCGAGAGGTCTCGAAAGGTCTCGGGGAGAAAAACCGAGACCGCGTCTGTCGAGATCGAGACCGAGATCTAAATAGCGGAGACCGAGATCGAGATCTGCAAATTGGGTCTCGAGATCGGTCTCGAGACCGAGACCGATCTCGAGACCTACATCACTGATATACACATATATATACACATATTATATACACATATATATATACATATATATATATATATATATACGTATATATATATATATATATATATATATATATATATACATATATATACACATATATATACTGATATTATATAATATATATTACATATATATACACATATATATACTGTATATATATATATATATATATATATATATATATATATACATATATATATATATATATATATATATATATATATATATATATATATATATACATATATACACACATATATATATATATATATATATATATATATATATATATATATATATATACATACACATATATATGTACATACATATATATATATATAAAGGGTGATCCAGAGAAATGGGACCCAAAAGAAACCCCTGTAACTCTTAAAGTATGTCCTTTTATAAAATCCTACGCATCATTCGAAAGAGGATAGTTACAAGTTTGTACAGATTGTATAGGTTTTGACAATACAAGACAAGATAAGATACAAAACAAAATAAAAGTGTTAGTTAAAACTAACCCTTCAAGATGACTGCATGGACTGTGGAACAGCTGCGTTTCATAACTGAGCAATATTATGAGCATGGAAGAAGTGTAGTTTCAGCTCAAAGATCTTTCAAGACAAATTTTCAGATGTCAAAATCACCTTCTAAGAGCTGAAACTACACTTCTTCCATGCTCATAATATTGCTCAGTTATGAAACGCAGCTGTTCCACAGTCCATGCAGTCATCTTGAAGGGTTAGTTTTAACTAACACTTTTATTTTGTTTTGTATCTTATCTTGTCTTGTATTGTCAAAACCTATACAATCCTGTACAAACTTGTAACTATCCTCTTTCGAATGATGCGTAGGATTTTATAAAGGACTTATACTTTAAGAGTTACAGGGGTTTCTTTTGGGTCCCATTTCTCTGGATCACCCTTTATAATATATATATATACACATATATATATATATATATATATATATATATACACATATATATATACACATATATATATATATATTACATATATATATACACACACATATATAATAATACTATATATACATACATATATATACATATACATATATATATATATATATACACATATATATATATACACATATATATATATACATATACATACATATATATATACATATATATAACATATATCAGTGATGTAGGTCTCGAGATCGGTCTCGGTCTCGAGACCGATCTCGAGACCCAATTTGCAGATCTCGATCTCGATCTCGGTCTCCGCTATTTAGATCTCGGTCTCGACAGACGCGATCTCGGTTTTTCTCCCCGAGACCTTTCGAGACCTCTCGAGACCGTAATGAGAAATACATGTTATTGGCATACTCATGATGGTGGCTTGGTTGAACAGACACAATTCAGAATGTTTATGAAAGTTTGTAAAAGTAAGGGACTCTAGGTATTCACTAATCAGTCACTCTGTTTTGAGTTGCCACGTTTGTCTTGCGGGTGTGTGTGGGTCTAGATTTTTTTAGGTTAGCGCTACAAAAAAATTCGTCCCCCGCGCCCGTCAGATTAATTTTATTGAAAATGGAAACACTAAATAGAGAATTATTTATATATTATTTATTTATTTATTTATTTATTATTTATATTTATTCATTATACCGGTATATTTTTTATCATTAAAATTCATTATAGATCTCTTTGGGCTCAGTGGATGTTGAATTAATGTCATATATATATATATATATATATTATTTAGACCTTATGCAATATGCTAATTGCCATGCCTCTGTTTATAGTACCGATATGTCAATTTATTTTTCATAGAAATGGTGTTGGAGAAATGCTATGCAGGAAACTCAAGCACGGAGAATGAACAGATACAGAGAGACAGCGCTCATTCTCACAGCAGCGATGACGAAATAAAACAGTCAAACCAAAGTTCCGAGACTAATGGCAAAATATCAAGCTATCGGTCCAAGCAGAAGAACGTTGAAATTGGGAAGATTTTGAACCGCAGGGAACAGTTTGCGGCGGTACCTCTTAGAGATCGATGAATCTCATATTTTAGACAACTGCTCTCCAATAAAGTTTTGGCACCAGAAAAGGGATAAATTCCCATCACTGCCAATATTGCCATGACTGTTTTAACAGTGCCTGCCTCTAATGCTCCAATTGAGCGTGTATTTAGCCATGGAAGCATAATAATGAGGCCCCACAGAAGTCGAACTTCAGCAGATCTTCTGAGCATGCTGATGTTCCTTAAGTGTAATGAGCACCTATCATGCTTTAAATAAATGCACAAGTCAAACTGGGTAGTGGGTACGTTCATTAAACCTTCTGTAACAGATATAAAAGAAGTAAATAAATAAAAGTATATATATATATATATATATATATATATATAATATATATATATATATATATATATATATTAATTTGTTAATTTATAGGCTACACTTTTTGCATTCAACCAACTATCTGAAAAAGTAGTATTAGTTTATTTAATATACTTACATAGTCTAATTTCCATAGTAGTGTAAAACAAATTGAAAGGGCATGAGCTTGGTCTCGATCTCGATCTCGGTCTCGAATTTTAAGGGTCTCGATCTCGGAAAGTAGATCTCGATCTCGAACCTTTGATCTCGGTCTCGATCTTGGTCTCACAGGATCAGGTCTCAGTCTCGGACTTGGTGGTCTCGACTACATCACTGACATATATATACATATATATACATATGCAAATAACTGCAATGACCGCGCAGTATATAAATGAATAGAAACGACATAAGTATTAAGGAACGTTTCTGCACACGAGGAGGAGAGATAACGTTCCTTAATACTTATGTCGTTTCTATTCATATATACATATACATACGTAGGGAATCCAAAAAGTTTCCGGAAAATTCAAAAAGCTTTAATACAAAAACCCTTTAATAAAAGTTCCAAAATGGTCAAATAACTTTAATAAAAGAAAACAAAAGAGGATATACGTTTAGGAATGCTCAACAACGTTCGACATAATTCCCAATCTCTATACACTTTTCTAAGCGATGTTTCCAGCGTTCCAATCCATTTTTATAAAATTCAGTTTTTCGACTGAAACCATCTCAAAACTGCTGTTCTGGCATCTGCTATCGAGTCGAAACGCGTTCCTTTTATGTGATCCTTCAATTTTGGGAATAAAAAAAAGTCGGAAGGGGCTAGATCCGGACTGTAGGGGGGGGTGAGGTATGATTTCCCATCGAAATTCCCGTAACACGGCTCTTGAGGCATTTGCAGTGTGAGCAGGTGCATTGTCGTGATGGAAAAGCACACCGCGATGAAGTTTACCAGGTCTTTTTTCAACAAACTTATCTTTCAGCCTCCTCAAAACATTTTCATAATATTGGGCGGTGACTGTTTTTTGTCCTTCAAGAAAGTCCACTAAAATTATTCCTTCACAATCCCAAAAAATTGTAGCCATTACCTTTTTAGCTGATCTTTCTGCTTTAAATTTGATTGGGCCATCTGATCCTCTTGGGAGCCATTGTTTTGACTGAACTTTGCTTTCAGGATCATACTGATAAATCCAGGTTTCATCCCCTGTTACAAGTCTATGCATAAAACAATCTTCATGAACTTCCATTCGATTCAAAAGATCAACAGAAAGACTAGCCCTTTGGTCAAACTGTTCTTGGCGCAACGTTTTAGGCACCCACCGAGCAGAAAGTTTGCTAAGTTCTAAGGTATCCACCAAAATGGAATGAGCAGAACCACGAGAGATACCCACCTCATTGGCTATTATTTCACAGGAAATTCGACGATCTTTTTCGACTAGTGACCGAACAGCAGCAACAGTTTCTTCATTAATTGATGTTGATGGCCTTCCACTCCTTTGGTTATCATTAAGAACCTCTTGACCCGTTTTGAATCTTTTGATCCAGTCATAAACGACTGATTTCTTAGGTGCTTCATCTCCATAAACTTCACGTAAGGCATCAAGTATTTGTGGTGGTTTCCATTTAAGTTTTGTTAGGAATTTAATGTTAGCTCTCCACTCGAATTTTGAGATTTCCGTTGCCATGAAAAATAGGGTTCTTTTTAACTCCGTCTTAAAGCACTGTCACCAAGGTTGTGTAAGTCTTAGCATGGCCTAATATGTATGAAGGTCCAAATTCATGTCAAAACAAGAATTCATTAAATTCTGATTTGAAATGATTGAATTATTAAACTTTTCCGGAAACTTTTTGGATTCCCCTCGTACATATACACATATATATACATATATATACATATACATACATATACATATATATACATATATACATACATATATATACATATACTGTACATACATATATATATATATATATATACACATCGTGCATGGAACAAGGAACTCTTCTAGGAAAATTACATCCACTATAGTCCGAATAAGTAATGGTAAATGACAAATACTATAGTTTTTCTTTTTCACGATGCTAGCCCGACGTGGGCAACGGGTCACTCGCAAAGAGGTCCCAAAAATACAGCTTCAGCCACCAGTAATCTGCAAAGCAGATAGGATCCAGCTTTGGGACAGGATCTAGGGTTCCCTAGATCCTGTCCCAAAGCTGGATCCTATCTGCTTTGCAGATAGCTGGTGGCTGGTGGGGAAGCTGTATTTTTGGGACCTCTTTGCGAGTGACCCGTTGCCCCACGTCGGGCTAGCATCGTGAAAAAGAAAAACTATAGTATTTGTCATTTACCATTACTTATTCGGACTATAGTGGATGTAATTTTCCTAGAAGAGTTCCTTGTTCCATGCACGGTCTGTGTATCAAAAAACCTCAGGGAACCATTCTGAGTATTATATATATATATATATATATATATATATATATATTATATATCAGCGGAATCACAGCCCGGTAAAGAAGTCGGGAACGAGAGAGAAAGGAGAACAACCCGGTCACCGAAAAGTAGGGACCTTCAGATAGGATGGCGCCAAGCCTATCACAACGCCCGACGCTCGCCAGAAAGGGAAAATACTCTGCTCGCCAGGAGGTGGCAACTGTAAGTGGAACGTTACAACCACGAAATCGGGGCACCCGATCCCCGGCCATCAAATAGCCATGGGTCAAGTGGGTGTGGTCAATACGGAGGCGGGCCAGAACCACCACCTTATGGCGCGACCGATGGAAGAAAGAGGCCCAACCAGTGGTGTACCGAGGGGGGGCGGTCCGCCCCGGGCGACAGCCAGGAGTGGGGTGCCATCGGGAGAGTTGAAATACCAGTACAAGTTTTCAAACTAAATGAAAAATTCGCCAAAGAAGAAAAAAAATTAAAATGTTCAAACTATTACAAGTTTAATGTTAATTTCGACTATAAAATAAATTTTTATTTTTATTGGCAATACAAAATTTACAAACGAAAAATTAAATATTTGATAAAAATTACATCGAAAGGCGAACGTTTGTTGACGTTTTAGTCATCAGTTTGTTGAGCATAGCCAGCTGGCTGCAACTGACATTCCAAGTCTTGTTTACTTGACACTGTGACTCCACATACATGAGGTATGTTTCATTAAATAATTATGATAAAGCATAAAGTGCTGGTGTTTATAACAATATCATGGTACTTATAGCAGTGTCCAGTAATTTTTGACAATGTGGTATCATAGTGATGTTTAAGTGTTTATAAATGCATCGTCGTGATGTTATAATAAATGCATCGTCGTGATGTTATAGAAACTCATGTTTATGAATGGTGGTCCCTGTGAGACTGTGACTACTGGTTATCATTAAAAAGACAGGAAAGTCACACTTTGCACTAAACTTTAGACTTGACTTTTTTCCTACAACCATGACTACTGAAGTAACGATTATGTGTATGACTGAGTGAGATTTTATGATGACTATGTGGTGATCTTACGATGGTGGTGGTGATATGACTGCATGATTTTTTTCTTAATGCAACTACATAGTGATGTTAAGACAGAAAGGGTGATGATGTGACTGCATGGAGATGTGTTAATGCTTACATGCTTAATATAGTAAACACCGTTTCAGATTTACACCAACAACTACAGTACTATTCTATATTGAATTAGTAATAATGCTTATTGGCTTAGTCAAGTTCAACAATTTTACAATGTCCAGTGTAGTATCATTGTATATTTAATATGTTGTTAATGCTTACTGCTTATTAAATAATGATATCAATTGTAATAGCTAGCGTTATACCATACTATATTGAATTAGTGTTAATGCATTGGCAATGATAATTAATTAATTGTCTCTGCTTGTCTGGGTTGATAATATAATCTGATAACTCAATGAGTATCTGGTTGGAAAAAGTTTGAGAACCACTTGTTTGAAACTTTTCTGTCGTAATAAATATTTTTTACTTCTCTATTTACTGGATATACTGTTAATTTTCATTTTGTCAGTGATCTAGTTATTTGTGAGTAATGCTCATAGTTTTCTGCTTTTTTAGGAGTCGTGTTTGCACTTAATCCCCCCCCCCCCCAAAAAAATAATAATAATCACAGACAATTTGTTCAGTTAATGTATTTCAAGTCATAATAGTTCATGCTTGTTATGCATGTTCAATTGTTCATGCTTTATACTTTTTGATTTTAAAATTTTGCAGAAAACATCCACTATGAAGCGAAATCGACCCAGTGGATTCCAACAAAGAAAAATGAAGAAGGCAAGAGAAGAGGTGGCTCAGGCAATGTCCGGATCAATTTTGAAGTATGTGACACCTTCAGCATAAAGTACAATAGGAGAAAGTCCTGAAGATATTCAGCCTGGTGAATCTAAAGGGCAAATACAAGCAGCATCTTCACAAGAGGATTCAAACGAGACAGAGAGCAAGGATTGGAGGATGGCAATTCATCTTCTAAAAGCAGTGAAACTGATGAAGAGGAAGGAGACGCCAGCAGAAGTTCACACCAACAGGAGAAAAACTCTGATGAAGAAGAGACGGATAGATTTTCAATTTATTCTGATGTCGCTGCTTGGCCAATCCCGGTTCCAAATGACTTGAGAGTTGATCTTAAGAGGGGAAGTGAACCCTTCCAAAATAGGGATGAACCTTTCAGTGCAGTTCAAAGACAAGGAGAGAAATCCAAAGGGAAGAGTCGACAGCTGACCACTGCATGGTTCTATAAGGCTCTGCCAAATGGCGAGAAAGTTTTGAGAACATGGATGGTTTACTCTCCATCAAAAGAAAGTTTTTGTTTTTGCTGCAGACTGTTTGCTCTTGATGACAAAGGAATTGGAACATCCAGCTTTGTCACTGGGTTTCAAGCATGGTGGAAGCTAAACCCAAAGGTGTCTGACCATGAGGCTTCTGAGCAGCATCTCTCATGCCTGGAGAAATGAAAGACCTTGGGAGCAGGGTTGAAGCTTCAAAAAACCATTGATCAAGTTCATCAAGCAACAATGGACAAGGAGAGAAAAAATGGAGGGATGTTTTACATCGACAAGATTGACAAATCTGGCTTTACTTTCAGTTGAACATGAATATACAAAGAAGGTGAATTTTGATGAGGTCATTGATCAATTTTCAGAATTTAAGGCTCGAAAGCAGAAACTGTGAATCCTCTCTATTTACCTTTGAAGAATAGGCTGAGCGTTGAGACTGGATTTCCTGTGTTTTTTGTATAAAATAAAATGCAGTATTACCTGTTCACTGAATTTTTAATGTCCTGCATTTTTCGTATTTCCAATTTGCTTATGACAGTACTGTACTGTTTAAAAATCTACTTGCAAACATAATATATTTTTCTGTGTTTAAATTTTAAAATTATTTATGGTGGGTGCCAAAGGAAGGATCCGCCCCGGGTGCCAAATACTTTAGGTACGCCCCTGGGTCCAACATCCTAATTTGGGTTTAATCTTACGGAGTTTGTTATTTGTAGCGACATCCCAGCGACTCTGCCACCGGGAGCGCAAAAACTATGAAAACCAGGGATATAATCTGAAAAGGGGAGGAACATGGGTGAAACTTGTAGTCGGCACGCGGAACGGGCAGCTTGATCGGCAGCCTCATTGCCTCATTTCCAGCTACGTTAACATGTGCAGGGACCCAGCAAAATACCACCACCTTGCCACCAGAAGTGACAAGGATATGGCACAGTAACTGGATACGTCGAACCAGTGGGTGAACGGGGTCAAAACACTCCAAGCCATCCAGGGCACTGCGGGAATCCGAATAGATAACAAATGACCCATCCGGATGCTCCCGCACCACCTCCAGATCGCTCAGAATGGCATAGAGCTCCGCTGTGAAAACGGAAGCCTCATCAGGGAGGCGGGTACATCGGGGAGCAAGGGCAGACGACTGGGGAACAACCGCGACCCCAACGCCCCCCGCCGACCTCGAGCCATCTGTGAAGACAGCATCTAACAGGGGTGCTCTCCGAAGGTGCAACACCCTCGAAAGAGAGAGATATATATATATATATTTATTTATATTTATATTTGTTTATTTATTTATTTTCCAACGACGGTTGAGGATCAATCTACGAAATTAAGCGACATTGGGTCTGAACAGTAGTTGAATGGCAGACCGTCCTTTGCATACAGATTATGTTGCGACCCGTGGTATGGATCCCACGTAAATCTTCAGGTCCCTTCCGTTATACGACCTTTGATGTTGAAGCAAAAGTTAACCAGCCCATCAAATAACTTTGTTCTTTCAATATGTAAGCCTTAATCCACCATGAATAAGGGACATCATACTGTCATACATCGTAATAAAATACAACTTTTCTATAAATGCTTCAATATGTTTATAAGGATTAGTTTAGTTGTTAGAAAAAGGAAGCCAAAATGTGTGTAATGTAACTGACTAGTTACTAATTACACTGGGGAACAAATTTTAACTTTTTTTTTTGTTTCTTGGACGTGAACAGGTCGGTCTTATAGGATTTTTTCCGCTAATTCCGAATATAGCCGTAGAATTTCTCTATCACCCAAGGTTACTGAGAAATTTGTATTTTAATATTTATTCAAAAAGTGTATAGAAGTTAGTAAAAATACTTCATAAAAATTATATTAGTGGCAGATTGGCATTTAAAATATTCTTCTTAAAACTTCTTTGTCACTGATTTTCTCTTGTAGTTTTCATTAGGAGCTTCTCGCATCAATGTCCAGCAGTAATCAGCTAACATTGCCGGATCCCACCTCCCTTGGTAGCGTTTCTCCATAGTAGCTATATCTTGGTGGAACCTTTCTCCATGCTCATCGCTTACGTCGCCGAGGTTTTCAGGGAAGAAATCTAAATGGGAGTGCAAGAAATGGATTTTTAGTGACATATTACATCCCAATAACCTATATGCTTCAATCATGTCCTGCACTATTTTTTTCATAGCTAGAGGCTTTGATGTTCCCTAGAAAATTTGTGACAACATTCTTCATGGCCTCCCATGCCACTTTTTCTTTTCCTCTCAAGGCATCATCAAACTTTTGATCTTTCATGAGCTCTCTGATTTGGGGACCAACAAAGATCCCTTCTTTTATCTTTGCATCGCTAAGTCGTGAAAACTTTTTCTTCAAATATTTGAATGCCTCATCTTCCTTGTTCATTGCTTTGACAAAATTTTTCATGATGCCAAGTTTGATGTGAAGTGGCGGTAAGTATATTTTCTTGGGTCAACTAAGGGTTCATGAGACACATTCTTCAGTCCTGGGATACATTTTTGACGAAGTGGCCAATCCTTTACAAAATAATGCGAATCTCTGGCTCTGCTGTCCCATTCACAAAGGAAGCAGCAGAACTTCGTATAACCGAGCTGCATTCCCAGAAGAAGCGCGACAACTTTTAAATCCCCACATATATACCAACGAAACTGGTCATAATTAATCTGCTGAAGGATGAGTTTCATATTTTCGTAAGATTCCTTCATGTGGACAGCGTGCCCTACAGGAATGGAAGGGTATTTATTTCCATTGTGAAGTAGTACAACCTTGAGGCTTAGCTTCGAAGAGTCGATAAATAAACGCCAATCTTCAGATTTGTGCTCATGACCGAGAGCTAACAGCAGTCCATTTACATTATTACAGTAGCATAAACCACCTGACGAGGAGAAATACTGCATCAGATCTTTTTGGCGGAACGCCGATATGCTTGTATCTTTTGCCAGCAAATTCCATTCACGTAACCTGGAGCCCAATAATTCCGCTTTCTTTTTCGGAAGGTCCAAATCTCTCACGAGATCATTCAGCATAACCTGCGTTATCATACGTGATTTATTTGATTCAGGTTGCTGAAAGTCTGTATCTTTAGTGTCATCAATTTCCTTTGGTTCAACTTCAGACTCTTCATCCAGTGTCCATGACTTTGGGGGAGTTGGAATTGGGTTACCATCGTCATGTAGTACTGGTCTCATGGCAGATGCAAGATTTGGGTGTTGAATTTTATGTTTATTTTTGGCAGAGAATCCTGAAACGTTAGTCATACAAAAATAGCAATCCGTTAGGTGATCCTTGGGCTCTCTCCAAATCATTGGTATGGCAAATGGCATAGATTTGCGGGTACCTTTAATCCAACCCCTAAGAGTGACGGCACAGGAAATGCATGAGATATGAGGTGCCCAGGATTTGTCTTGGTCGCCTACCTTACATCCAAAATAAAGTTCGTAAGCCTTCTTCACGAGTGGGGTCATCGTCTTCCTCTGTGTCATTATGGTCAGTTCTCCACATACGTAGCAAAATGTATCTGGGATTAATAGTTTCGATTCATGCTGGCGGAAAATTATTGAAATCACGGAAAACTTTTTGGAATGAAAAACCAATTTTTTCTACTATGAAAATTTTTAAAATTTGAGCAAAACTTGAAAAAAATTTCTTTCTTTTTATTAAAAATCTGTTTGTTTAAATAGCTATATTTTTTAATGCAAAAAATACTATTAAATATAGTTAACCTGGAAAAAAAAGGAAGTAAAATTAAATTAGTACACTTAATTTTAACTAATATTTTGGGAAAACTGAGTAAATGGAAATATTATTTTCTCGAAAACTATGAGTGATAGAAAAATTCTGAAACCATATTTGGAATCAGCATCAAAAGTTCTATAAGGAACACCAAATAGTTTTCAAGAAACAAAAATGTTGTTCCCTAGTGAATTATTAGTCATTAATTACGTTACAATAAATCATATAATTTACGAAAATAAATTTGTGAAGAAAAGGGGGTAATTTTCCGTTATCTGCCCTCATGCAAAATTAAATGCCCGGTTACGTCAACTACGCCCTTGACGATTGATTAGGTTAAGTCGTGGTATTTTCATTAAATCTAAGGAAAATATCACGACTTAATTTAAACAATTATCAAGGGCATACATTTGACCTAACCGGGCATTTTGATTTTGCATGGGGGCAGATAACGGAAAAGCACCAAAAATGGATAAGATCACGAGCGTATAATACTGTACTAAACGGTATTGCATTTAATAAACGAAAAATTTATAGTTTATTATAAATAATAGTACAAATTTATTAAAATTGTTTATTAAATAATAGTAATAATTCATAATAGTAATAGTTCATTATTCACACTTTAAGAGAGTTAAGATATTTTACGCAGGAAAATGAAAGCAGGAATAGCGACGTTTTGTTCCAATCACTGGAGCATTTTCAAGCTTTATTATCGGAACAATGCTCCAGTGAGTGGAGCGACAGGTCGCTAATTCTGCTTTCATTTTGCTACGTGAAATATCTCAACACTGAACCAAAACTATGAATTTCGCCGCGTTTAAGGGAGTAAGAGGTTAAAAGTTTCATTTTCTGTGATACAGTTTGATTTAAAGGTTAACTCTTCTAAAGGAAAAGAAATTACAAATCGTAAAGTAGAGAGGGCAAATTTAAAATGATAGTCTGCGAAATATAAACATCGACAAACTTTTTCAAAGAAATCATAACACAATGAGAGGTCATGATTATAAGTTACACAAGAAACAATATTCTAAAAAGATCAGAAAATACCACTTTACACAAAGAATGGTCGATAATTGGAATGGACTGCCAAGTCATGTAGTAAATGTCACAATGTAAATAATTTTAAGAATAAATATAAGTTTATAAATCAGTATTAAGAGCAGAATTACATTTGATAAGGAGTAGAGGAGGGCGCACCTAAAGCAAAAGCACTCCCCGTGTAATTTCTTTATTTATCGTCAGATTTTTATGAAATTTTCAATATGGAGGTTTTCAAATATCGAGAAATAGGTCAAAATTTTAATTTTTTTTTAAATTTTGAAAGAACTTCAAAAATTTTTGAAAAAAAAATTTCAAAAAATTGAAAAAATTTTGCACACCATCTCTAAAAACATTTTATTTTTCGATAACTTCTTGGATTTATAGGGTTCAGCCCGGTTAGGGCATACAGTTGACCTAACCGGGCCTTCAATTATTCAGATGTCCGCCATTGAAGGCCTGGTTAGGTCAACTGTATGCCCAGGTTTTTTTTTTTTGTTTGTTTTTAGAAAAAAATTGTAAAAATTGTTTTCAACTTTTTTTTTTCAAAAATGGTGTACGTTATTCCGATGTCCGCCTTGAAAACATCTATATTGAAAATTTCATAAAAGTCTGACCATAGATAAAGAAATTTCACAGGGAGTGCTTTTGCTTTAGGTGCCTCCTGGAAGCGAGCAGGGCCGTTTCCTGGCATAAGCAGACTAAGCGGCGCTTAGGGCCCCGCTGCTACTAGGGGGCCCCTAGATAGGCTCCCACGTCATAGCTCAGTGGGCAAGAATAGGAATATAGCTGAAGTTGTTATTATTATTATTGTCGTATTAATTAAAGTTTTTGTATGAGACAAATGTGATAAAACGGAGACAAACGAAACGTTTTGGTCGTTATGTGTAAATAACTATTGAGAGATCTTATTTCTATATTATTTACTTCCTTTTTATTCTTACTATATGCTTATACTTTCCTAAATGCTTAATTTTTCTAGTATTGTGAAACATTATTTCACTAATTTACTAATATTAAGAGATTTTGTAACACTTTCAAACCTAGGATTATTTTCGTTATGTTTTCAAGTTTATTAATTCTTTTTTCATCTTTTTCAGATAATGCGAATTTTGTTGGGTAAAACCTAAATGGTCTGATTATTTGAATGTATTTGATTAACATTACAATTATAACTATTATTATTATTATTATTATTATCATTATCATCATCATTATTATTTAGCAGATTACACCGGTCTGCATGAAAATCGATTTCTTTATTTTGAGTTGTGATTCTGAAGCAGTTCGCTGCGCTGAATTAAAAAATGCTACCAGTTTTTTTCTATCACCCACAGTTTTAAAGTTATTAGCAAAACAATTTTGGGGCGTTTTGTAATTTTTTACCTTTTTTATCTTTAATTAATTTCGTTTTTTCATATTTTTCAGATAGATAATTCTAACATTACGTCTTTAAAATTTTAATAATGGCTTCTAGAGGATGTACCCATAGTCCGGACATATTTTGTTATATTTGTGGTTGGTATGTTGTTGTAAAACAAAGGACAACTGTAACGACCTTCATTAAGAGAGCTTATCATGCTTATTTTGGAATTAAATTAGGAGATCAAGACAAAAGTTGGGCTCCACACAAGGTTTGTCTTACGTGTGTTGCGGCACTAAGGAATTGGAGCAAAGGTAAAAAGAAAAGTTTGCCATTTGGGATCCCTATGGTATGGCGCGAGCCTAGAAACCATACCGACGACTGCTACTTCTGTTCTTGCAATGTTAAAGGTTATAATGCAAAGAATAAAGAGAGCCTTCAATACCCAAGTCTTCCATCTGCAATAAGGCCGGTACCCCATGGTCCAGAAGTTCCTATTCTCCGCCCACCCGAGAGTCTGGATCAATACAATTCAGATTCTGATTCAGCTCCAAATCCAGACAATGATGATGTTTATGAACAGCCAACAGCTGACCGAGATCCTCCTTAAACCATTAACCCAAGCCGAACTAAATGACTTAGTCAGGGATTTGAATCTGCCTAAGGACTCTGCAGAACCTTTGGGGTCTAGATTGCAGGAGAACAATTTATTGGCATCCGACACATACTTCGCTTGGTACAGAAATCGTGAGAAAGACTTCGTGCCTTTTTTCGAAGAAGATGGTCCCTTGGTATTTTGCAAGGACATCACAGGATTAGTGTGCAAGCTAGGCATCGAATACCAAACCAGTGACTGGAGGTTGTTTATAGATTCCTCTAAAACCAGTCTAAAAGGAGTGTTACTGCACAACGGTAACAAATATGCATCAATCCCAGTGGCCCATTCTACTCATTTAAAAGAGACCTATGATAACATGAAACTGCTTCTGGAAAAAATTCAGTATCAAAATCACAGATGGATATTGTGTGGGGATCTCAAAGTCCTTTGCATGTTACTTGGGCAGCAATCAGGATACACTAAGATGCCATGTTTCATCTGCGAATGGGATAGTCGAGCACGTGACCAGCACTGGAAGAGGAAAACTTGGCCTCCTAGAGAGAATCTTACCCCAGGATCAAAGAACATTTTACATGAACATCTAGTTGAACCAAATAAAATCCTCCTACCAGGCTACCACCCTTGCACATTAAGTTGGGCTTGATGAAGCAGTATGTCAAAGCATTGAATAGAGAAGGTGAGTGTTTCAAGTACATTTGTTCAAAATATCCAAAGATTAGCTACGAGAAAATAAAGGAGGGTGTTTTTATAGGTCCTCAGATTAGAAAGTTATTGACAGACGATCATTTCCTGAACACAATGACCAATAAAGAAAAAGAAGCATGACTTGGTTTCAAAGATGTTGTTGAAAACTTCTTGGGAAACTACAAAAGCCAAAATTATGAAAGACTGGTGGAAAATATGCTTAAAAAGTTTTGCGCTTTAGGCTGCAACATGAGCCTGAAAGTTCTTCTTATTTTCACATCTTGACCGTTTTCCCGAAAATCTCGAAGATGTCAGTGAGGAGCAAGGGGAACGATTTCACCAGGACATCAAAACCATGGAAAGAAGATATCAAGGAAGATGGCATACAAATATGATGGCGGATTACTGCTGGTGTCTGCAACGAGATCAGCCTAACGCACAGCATAAGAAAACATCAAAGAAGCACCGGTTTAGTCGTCATTAGTCAGATCTACCTTCGTAGTCTTAAGTCTTTGGAATAAGTCCTGAAATGTTTGCAAGTAAAGAAGGTAAATATATTTTGTTTCTTTCAGTTATTTTTTTATTCTTTCATAAACAAGCAATATGCTTGTCCAAGAGTTAGGAGCTATTTAATTCTGCTTTAATTAGGTTTTACTCTATCACCTAAAGATTTCGTGCTACAAGGGGTGTTGTAATACCTCATCTGTCCCCAAATGTTAACCACCCATTGATGGGAGGGGAGAGAGTATTTTGCTGGGAACGGGACTGGTTGTTATATATATTTACCCTACATTATTATGTAAGCGTTACTGTGGTCTATAACAACAAAATTTATGGTTTAGCATGTGCAATCCAATGTTGGTCTCGATAAGATGGTTCACATTTGGGGATAAATGGGGGATTTATGACACCCTGTAGTAGGAAAACCATACGTGATAGGGAAAACTAACTATATTTTTGAGATCAGCGCACTCAAATTATATAGAATCACCAACTAGTTTGTAAAAATCGATCGACAAGTTTTCAAATGTGTACTGGTGTTAGTTGTGGTTAACTAGATGTGACTTCGTGCATCTTGGAAAATGAAACGACATTATCCATCAGGAGCTGAAAAACAGAAAAAGAAGAAAATAGAGGAGAAGAAGCTTTCCAGTAGCACAGGTGAGATGTGCCACTAGTATATTCTTATGATTACAGTTCAGCAGTGGTGGGCACCGTTAACCAAAAAGTTAACTTCGATAACGATAATCCGTTAACCCCAATTTTTAACTCCGATAACGATAATCCGATAATTTTACTACAAAGTTAACGGAAGTTAACGATAATCCGTTAACGATAACTATTTCTTTACTAACATTTAAAAAAATCAAGGAAAAAAGCTTTAAAACCCATAGAAAATGTTTATTTATGCAAAATCCAACAATAAATAGGTATTTAAATGTATTTTTATCAAGTTTTGCAACTTTTTTGCTTAATAACTTTTTTTTTTTATTTTTAATAAAAAATGTACTGATTACATGTTTTGAAACCCTTGTAACCACTAACCATTAACTAAATTTTAATTTACCAGAGAATTATTATGGCGGGAACTGAAAGGTAAAATTAAATTTTAGGCACATTTATTAAAGACTATGACACAATGTGCTGGTTGCCTTTCAGAAAGACCAACTTCTCAAAGTTAGGCCCAACTGCCAGTCTTGACCTCTTGGGCCTCAGGATGTCCTTGCCGAGAGAGAAGAGCCATTCCACTGCGGCAGAGGACGGAATTGGCAGACTGAAGTTATGGCGGTTTGAATTCATTCGCAGTTAACGTGTTAACGGACTTTAACAGACTAAATATCGAGTTATCGGAAGTTAACTGGTCCGATAACGATAAATGGAAATTAACTTCCGTTAATAGTCCGTTAAAAAAGTTAACTTCGTTAATTAACTGTTATCGGATTAACGCTTTAGTGCCCAACACTGCAGTTCAGGCAACTAGGTTAGGTAGACCATCAAGCTAGGCAAGTGCTCAAGAATCGTGTAGAGTAAGCTAGTCTCTGTAATATTTATAATATTTCGAAATGTGAAATTTAATGGATCACATCACCTCAAATTCTGTTCACACAGATCAATTATCAAACAAGATAAGAAAGAGTATTTTCGCAAATATTAACAGAATATGTAATGTTATGTTCTTCTCAGGAGCACTACTGAAATATTTGGAAAAGCCATCCTCAGCAAAGCCTCATGAGCATCATGAGCCAACAGCAGGACCATCCTCTATGCAACTTCAAACACCAGTAGAAGTAGAGCCTGATGAACCAACAAGTGGCCCATCTTCTGTTCAGCTTCAAACACCACACACAAGCATTTCTACTGAACAACAAGAAACAAGATCTGCTCCACCGCTTGATCCGTATGACTGGCCAGTTGTCCAGTCAGATGCCTTGAAGACAGATCTGGTGTCTCGAGGACCATTTCAAATCAGTCCAGATTTCACATTCCCTAAAAGAGAGGACGGTAGAAGCGTTCATCACCATTACATGTACAGAACATTAATTAATGGGGAAAAAATAAAGCGAAGCTGGCTGATGTACTCCAGAAGGAATGATGTTCTTTATTGCTTCTGCTGCAAGTTGTTTTCAAGGAAGTCGTACAAACTAATTACGGACGGACTTTCAGACTGGATAAACGTTGGTTCGCTTCTGAAAGGCCATGAAAATAGTTCAGAACATGCAGATAACATGGAAAGATCTGGAACTGCGGCTAAAAACTGGGAGGACCATTGACCAGAGCTGGGCAATAAATACATTGAATGTATTTAAATACTAAATACTAAATACATGGGAGAAATGTATTTAAATACTAAATACTAAATACATTTTACGAATGTATTTAGATACTAAATACAAAATACATCAATTGTATTTAAGTACATTTGTAAATACATTTTAAATACATACAAATTTTAACATATGCATTCACTAATTCACTAAGCCATGACACGCACACGATAAAGAAATTAACCGCTTTCGACTAAGAGTGGCACACAACTGATTGAACTGACACGTTGAAACATGAACCATGCTGTACTACACTGTCGACGCGTCGTACTGTGCTAGTACAGACCGTGTATTAAACCAGTAAAAGTATTTACATTTTTATATTTTGAGTATTTAAATACATTGTATTTAAATACTCATTAAAGTATTTAAATACATGAAAAACAATGTATTTATAAATACAGTTCTAAATACACAAATGTATTTAAATACGTATTTAAATATAAATGTATTTAAATACTGCCCAGCTCTGCCATTGACCAAACATGACCAAACATTGAGCGAACATGAAGGGCAAGAACAAAGGTGTTCAGGCAAGGTTATTAGAGAAGAACTGTCGTGCACTCTATATCAATAAATGAGAGATTCAAAACATTAGATGATGTGAGGGACATATTTGGGGTTCTCCTAAACTTCACCACAATGAACAAGGAAGACTTGTCCTGCAAGTGTGAAAGACTCTAAAATACTGAGCTCTGGAGCTGACTCTGACAAGAGAACTGGCCCTCGAAATTAAGAACTTGCCGACTTTACCTTCACACAAGACTGCACTGGAGCTTCTCTCCTTCATTCATCAGAAGCAACTGGAGGAACTATACCCCAATCTCTGGGTTGCACTAAGAATTGCCTGCACTCTACCTGCGTCAGATCATCAATGGGGCAGGATCGCCTCAGTGGCCTTGGCATCATAAGCATCAACCAGGACGTTGGCAGGGAGATTTCATGATGATGATGATGATGATGATGATAATTTCGCCCAGATAAAATCTAGGAGGCAAAAATTTTGAAGATACAAACTGTTCTGTATAACTGTTGGCTATTACACGATTGTATCGTAGAGTTAGTAATTGTTTGGTAGTTGATAATTGCATTATTTTTTTATACATAGTTCTGTCATTTATTCTAAATAATGTATAAGCTAATTTTCAGGAATTTCATGAGTATTTTTTCTGTTTGTCTTCTGAAAGTACATATTTGTTGTTTTGGACATAAATGTTTCATAAAAATTGTTTCATAATTGTTTTTTATTAACACAGCCATTTTTTGTATTTCTGTGCTGAGGTGATGTAGTAAGGCGTGAGTTGGTGGATGGAGGGGTGGGGCCTCAAATGGGTATACTGCTTAGGGCCCCCTAATGGCTAGAAATGGCCCTGGAAGTGAGCATAAAAGCACTAGTTAATGCAAGGAGAAACTCTCAAAACTCAACTGATATCTATTTTAGCAGTTACAATTTCTTTTCTTTTAGAAGAGTTGTCCTTTAAAACATTTTATATCACAGAAAACGATATATTTAACTCATAACTCTCGTATAGTATTAAAAATGAACTATTATTTTTAAATATTTTGTATCAGATATTAATTATTACTTATAAAACAGTGAATTTTTATTCATTAAATGCAACAACACACGAAGCAAAAAAAAAAATGGTGTCAATAATCCAGCAGGGTTGAAGCACCTTAAACAGAAAAAAACAATATTGTATAATTCATATAGTAAATTTTGCAACCTCCTTTCGGGGAGACAAAATAAAGGAAAAAAAAATGGTGTCAATAATCCAGCAGGGTTGAAGCACTTTAAACAACAAAAAACAATATTGTTTACATACTACAGTATTATACGATAGTGATCGTAACCATTTCGTTCATATCTTTTTTTTAAACCAAAAATTATAAAATGTAGTGTGACTAGTTATTAATAACGAGTTGCTTACAAAACACACATTTTGGCTTTTTTTTTTTCTAACAACTAAATTAATCCTACAGGCCCGTAGCCAGCAGAAGCAGGGGGGGTCGTTCCCTTCAGGTGAAAGGTCCACTTTTGTAACCATACTTATAACTAGGGCGCCCAGAAGTTAATAGATTTAATAATAAGGTTAAAAATTTGCTGTTAGATTAATAAACAAAACATCTTTATTGTGGATCATTCACAATCCATAGCCACTTAACCTAACATACAAGTACAATCTTACGTATACATTGAACTTAATACAAAAATAATATAAAAATAAGGCCAACATAGCCACTTAACCTAGCATACTGGCATACTATTTGATTAATTATCTGACAATTTTATGTATATTGTTATTACCTGAGATATCTTATAACACTTATAACATTTATTATAACATAGCCACTTGCTATAACACTTATTATAACACAACTTAAAATGCATATATAATCTTTGCTACATTACAAAAATAAGGTATTGTAAACCAGCAGTTGTCTGAACCAAGTCTGCCATATAGGTAAGAGGTACACAGTATCTGAAGACAGGACATTGTACAATAACACATTATAGCTGTTTTGGACCCTAGGGTGCGAGTGGAAGTAGTTTTAAGAATAAAAAATTGGGAAAAGTAAATGTGAATCGAGGGTGGGCAGAATACAAAATACAAGTTGGATCACCTGAAAATCAGGGTCCCAACCTTCTTTAGTTAGCTTTATAAGGCTAACTAACGAAAATATCATAACCTGACCTAACCGATCATCAAGGGCGTACAGTTGACCTAACGATTGGTTAGGTTAGGTCGTGATATTTTCGTTAGTTAGCCTTATAAGGCTCTATTTCAAACTCATTAGGTACAAACATCATACAAGTGGTCCATAGAAGGTTAAAAGATAGTTGTCTGAAGCAGTGACAATGAAGGCCAGTGAATCATTAATCATTATGAATAATGATTCCAGATTTGAGATCTATAAACTATATCGGAGATCAGTCCACTAACCATGGCTTCTATTATCTTATTGCAAACACAATAAGGTGTGATAAAGAAATAATGGATTTTAGTTTCCCTTTCGAAATTAGTAGTCAAAAAACTTATACTTTTCTATATTTCCTTTGTATTATATTGTGTATAATATCATATAACGACGCTAGGTGTACTTTCAGTCAAAAATTACTTGACGTTGAACGGGAAACAAATTACAGGCGTCGAGTTTCTAGTTTTCTAACTAAATCTAATTGTTTTAAAAATTTTCTAGATGGAAAAAATCCATTCAGGTATTGGTTACAAATTTACTTTTATAATATACTTAAACACTTTGAAAAATAACTTTTAGTTTGTGAACAGTGCATCTTGGAACGCTCACAAAATATTTATTCATATCTGTTTTTATATGTTGTAGCTCAAAGTGAAAATGAAAATACAAACTATGGTACCATGCAGTCCACCTTCGCCCTCACTACATCACCCGTTGGCCCTTACCCTGCTTTAAAATTGGAACAACCCCCACAAGAACTCTACTTTCAATTCCTGCAAAAACCCTAATCGGAGGTGCTTAAATGAATGCCATATTTTTTTTGACTTATGTATACTCTCGAACGTGTTATTTCAGGTTCGATTGGTGTGACTTCGCTAGAAATAGAACTTTTTTCTCTTCTTTACTCCGAAAATACGGCGTGGTTCTACCAGCGGCTACTGGTGCTCTCATGCCTCTTCCACACTTTCTGTTACTTACTTCAACCCCGATATATTATCTTTTTATCTCCCCGAAAGGAAATTACAAAATTTACTATTCAATTAACACTAGTAGACGAGTTTTGTTGAAATATATCTTTCAACAGCATTTTTCTTTCAAATCTTTTGGTTAAATAAAATTTTATTTACTTTGAAACATATCAAAAATAATATTTTATCTAAGGAAATTCTTTTAAAGTAATTAAAAATAAATAAATTGAAATATAAAATTGAGTAACTATTTTAAAATATATTTATTTAGTTTTTAAATAATTAATGTTAAGATAGATGACATTAATTAATTAAGCGATGAATTAACACCCACTTTCCTGAAAACTTATTCAACTCCATCTTAACTTATAAAATATTAAGGTGAGTAACTATTTTAAAATATATTTATTTATTTATTTACTTTTTAAACAATTAATATCAAAATAGATAACATTAAGCGATGAATTAATTTATTTGAAAATTTTCTAACCGCTTTAGTACAAAAATCGGATCACCTGAAGATCAGGGGCCCCAGCCTTCGTTAGTTAGCCTTATAAGGCTAACTAACGAAAATATCACGACTTAACCTAACCAATCGTTTGGTCAACTGTACGCCCTTGACGATTGGTTAGGTTAAAGTCGTGATATTTTCGTTAATTAGCTTTATAAGGCTAACTAAAGAAGGCTGGGGGCCCTGATCTTCAGGTGATCCCAAAAATGTCAACATTAAGTGCTTCAACATTACTCGGATATGAAAAAAAAAAACTAAGCCTAATAAAAGTAACAACGCTATGCCTAGGCTTAAAGCAACAATGGTGTGATAAAAAAATAAAAGAGTTAGTTTTACTTTGGCATTTATTGGTCAAATAACTTTACTTTTATGTATTTCCTTTGTATTATATTTCAGATTTTATTATTCTTGTTGACGGGAACATTATAAAGCCCATATCAGACGGACATTTTTGTCGGTTTTCGCCCCTAGATCGTCCCCACTTCTTAAAACTGGTTACAGCCATTTTCACATTAATCGACAATGACATTAATTTTAGTTTTGTAAACTGTATCGAATGTATTGATTGTTATTCAGCGACATCTTGAAATTTCAAAACCCAAATTGTCGCCGATTAATATTTAAATGGTATTAACAGTTTTAAAATGCATTCAGCGGTGGTAAACAGTAACTAGGGCATGGTTCTGATTAATTGGTTAATCAGTAAATCATTGTTTCGAATTTAATCATTAATTAATCAAAAAAATATTTTTAGAAAATTATGAGAAATGATTAATTTTCCTCATAATTTCAACATCATTTTACCTTAAATTTTGTAATGTATCATTTGAATTTGGCACCTTTTTGTATGTATAAACTGTCAAATCCGCCCATGCCTGATTTCTTGAACTAAAGCAAACTAAATGTTTGAGCAGTGTTTTCTTCGGTCTTATCTCACGCAACAGAAACAATAAAGCTCTTTCTTACTCTTTTCAGAAGTATTTAATGTTTAATAATTTTTAATCAGTTAATCATTGATTAATTAGAAAATTTCATCATTCATCACTTTTCCTAAAAATTATTAATTAACCATGCCCTAACAGTAATATATATATATATATATATATATATTATATATATATATATATATATAGGGTGTTTCAGGAGGAAAGGTCAATACTTCGGGAGGTGATAGTATCGGTCATTGTGAGAAAAAAGTTCACATGAACATGTGTCTAATTCTGAATGGTTACGGAGATAGAGCTGTTTGAATCTACAAATACAAAAGCATTGTTAATGGTAATCAAGAAGGAGACACCAATTACTGTTTCTAACATTTAATGTTTAAACATTGGCATTTTGAATGGTATCAGATATAGAAATGACAAATTTGTTACAGTTTACAATACGTTTTCAAAAATCCCACCGTCAACCTCAATGCACTCTGCAACTCGTGTGCGAAGATCGCGTGTTGTTCATCTGAGTTGATCTTGACTTTCCTTTATGCGGGCAGCAGCGTCCAAAATGCGCGCGAGCAATTCGTCTCGTGTATCCACCTTTCTTTTGTAAACTTGACTTTTCATCCACCCTCACAACAATAATCTAACGGAAAGAGGTCTGGAGACCTTGGTGGCCATTGAATGGGACCACCGCAGCCGATCCATCGACGACCATGGAAAGTTTGATTTAGGTATTTTATCACCAGACGGGTAGAATGTGGAGGAGCTCCGTCATGCTGAAAGTACATACCAGCGCGTGTAGCCAAAGGAACATCCTCCAATAGTCCTGGCAATTTATTTTTCAGAAATTCTAGGTAACTTTGTCCTGTAAGACGATTCTCTAAAGTAACAGGGCCAATCAGCTGATCATTGACGATACCGCACCATACATTGGCTGAGAAGCGATGTTGAAAATTTGTTTCCACAGTGGCATTTGGATTTTCGTCTAACCACCGATGAGAGTTACGAATGTTGTTGATACCGTCACGGGTGAAAGTAGCTTCATCGGTGAACACTGTTAATCGAAGCAATCGGCGATTAGCATTTACCCAATGACAAAATTCCAGTCGCATGGCAGCGTCTCCTGGTTGAAGGTGTTGTACACGCTGTACATGATATGGATGCAAGCCTTCCTCACGTAATGTTCGCCATACTCTTGTGTGTGGTACACCGAGACGTGTAGAAATGCTTCGTGAGCTAGTAGTAGGACTACGCTCTACCAACTGAAAAATGTTTTCCACTTCATCCACATCTTGTTGACCATGTTCTGATGAAACATGAGCGCTGGGAAGTGTACCAACCTCACGCAATGTGTTGAAAACCCTGGTAAACACTCTTCGATCCGGAATTCTGCGGTTCAGAAACCATAAACATACACCATATCTGCATATTCGGCATGTGTGAAGGTGTGTGGCATTCTTAACACTGCTTCAAACACCAAACAATGTCACTCACAACAGTCAACTGTCGATTGGCTTATGTTACATGCTTACATAACAGCTTAGTGCTTACATGGTTGAAGGTTATAGGGGAGGGAAGGGGAGGAAGAGCTGCGCGCGCATCAGATTCAAACAGCTCTATCTCTGTAGCCATTCAGAATTAGACACATGTTCATATGAACTTTTTTTCTCACAATGACCGATACTATCACCTCCCGAAGTATTGACCTTTCCTCCTGAAACACCCTGTGTGTGTATATATATATATATATATATATTTTATTTATTTATTTTTTATTTTTTATTGTTTTTCGAACGCCGGTTGAGGATCAATCTACGAAATTAAGCGACATTGGGTTTGAACAGTAATTGAATGACAGACCGTCCTCTCGATACAGATTATGTTGCGACCCGTGGTATGGATCCCACGTAAATCTTTAGGTCCCCTCCGTTATACGACCTTTGATGTTGCAGCAAAAAAGTTAAACCACCCATCAAATAACTTTGTTCTTTCAATATGTAAGCCTTAATCCACCATGAATAAGAGGGACATCATACTGTCATACATTTTGATAAAATACAACTTTTCTATAAATGCTTCAATATGTTTATAAAGATTAGTTTAGTTGTTAGAAAAAGGAAGCCAAAATGTGTGTAATATAACTAACTAGTTACTAATTACAATGAATCTTATAATTTCTGTGGCGGATCCGGGAGGGGGGGCGTCGAACCCCCCTAAACCAGAACCACTCTAAACCAGAAAGCCCAGCTCCCAAAGTTAACTGACTGAACATAAAAGTTATTTTACAAACAACACTAAAAGCATGTAATATACCCTTTTGTTTCATTTGTTTCACATCGTTAGTCGACCCTGTCTTACTTTAATACTCAAAAGTCTAAAAGCCAATAAACTTTAACAAAACAAACACCCGACAAATTAAATACAAAAAAACTTCACTTTTTTCTACGTGAAAGTCACAATATGATAATAAAAATCCACTCTAATAGACAGAGTTTATTTCCACAACAGTTTATTTTAGTTTTTCTGTATCCACCCGAAGAGGATGCCAGTGGGCATCGAAACTGTTGTGGAAATAAACTCTGTCTATTGGAGTGGGTTTTTATTATCATAACCCGACAAATTGCTTTAAAACGCGTTTCTGAGAGCCTTAATTTTCAAAATTTCCCCCAGACGCCCCCTAGAGGCCTTCGACGCTCGTACCGAACCCCCCTTCAGCAAATCCTGGATCCGCCCCAGAATTTACAAAAATAAATTTGTGAAGAAAATGGGGTAACTTTCCGTTATCTTCCCCCATGCAAAATTAAATGCCCGGTTAGGTCAACTGTACGCCATTCACGATTGGTTAGGTTAAGTCGTGATATTTTCGTTAAAACTAATGAAAATATTACGACTTAATTTAAACAATTATCAAGGGCGTACAGTTGACCTAACCGGGCATTTTGATTTTGCACGGAACAGCAACGAGGTTAACGAGGTTATATATATATATATATATATATATACATATATATACACACGATTGTTCCTTTGAAACAGTGAATGCTCTTAAAATATTAGTCGGCAAGAATTTGGGTTTTGAAATTTTAAAATGTCGCTGAATGGCAATCAATATATTCGATACAGTTTCAAAACCCGATTGCTGCCGATTAATGTGTAAACGCCTCTAATTGGTTTTAAATGGAAGGGAACGATTCAGCGGCGAAAACCGACAAAAATGTCCGTCTGATACTCTGATATGAGCTTTAATAATAACGTTCCCCTCAACAAGTATTATAAAATACAAAAATAATACAAAGGAAGTACATAAAAGTAAATTTATTTGACCAATAAATGCAAAAGTAAAAATAAAATCCATTATTTCTTTATCACGTATTAGTTGTTTTAAGCCTTGGCATAGCCTTGTTACTTCTATCAGGCTTAGCTTTATTTTCATATCGGGTAATGTTGAATCACTGACTGTAGAGATTTTTGGGATCACCTGAAGATCAGGGACCCCAGCCTTCGTTAGTTAGCCTTATAAGGCACCACAGGGGGACGTAAACTACAGTTGCTCCAAATAAATTAATAAATAACGGGTGCGGCAAAAATAACGCCCTTTTTAGTTTATTCTCTTTTATTGAAGGAAATAAATCAATTACAGCATTTTAAGAGAAATAATAAAGGTTTTTAAGAAAAATACAGCATTTTAAGAAAAATAATAAGTACTTTCTCAGTAAAAACTAAAAAATAACAAAATGATACAATATAAAACTAAAAAATTATACTGTATAAAATTATAAAGATACAATTATTAAAAGGGCGTTACTTTTACCGCACCCTTAACTATACAGTATTTTATTTATTTATTTCTCATTAATTTAAAAGATTAATTTAAAAGATTGTTTCTAAATGTCCATTCTTGGAGAAACTTTCACATTATTTCCGAGTGGAAATTATTGCTATTGAGATTTAGTATAAGTATGATGGAACTGAATGCATATTTCACGAAAGTGCGTTATGTGGTGACCAGTGGTTCGTCGTAGCCAATGTCCCAATACAGTTTCCCATTGATTAGCAAAGTTAATGAACTTCATGTTTGGGAAGTACTGAAGTAGTTGAATGGGAGATACAGAGGTTCCCATTTAACTACTTACCCAAACACATTGTACAGTAGCTTCTCTTCAATAAATCAATAGTGATGTGACGGCTAATAACTACGATGAATCACTGGCATTACATAACATCTTTTCGGAAAAAGTGTATCGAATTTCGTTTTACTTACATTGTATTTCATTAATAGTGGTTTAGACTCAAAAACAAAACAAAAGAAAATAATCGCGAAACCACATTCAACCATACATCCTCCAAAGTATAATATTCAACAGGTTATTTCTTTTAAATCTTTCGTTTAAATAAAAGTTTAATTATTTTCAAACAGATAAGAAATAATAGTTTATCTGAAGAAATTCTTTTAAAATAACGAAAAATAAATACAAAAAAATATTAATATGACTAACTATTTTAAACTATATTTATTAATTTATTTAGATTTTAAATGATTAATATTAAGAGAGATGACATTAAACGATGAATTAATTTATTTTTAAATTCTCTAACTGCAGGAGATAACCTACAAGTACCCAAAAATCTCAACGTTAAGCGATTCAACATTACTTGTTATGAAAATAAAGCTAACCTAATACAAGGCTTAAAACAACTGAGGCGTGATAAAGAACTAATGGATTTTATTTTTATTTTTGTATTTATTACTCAAATAACTTTACTTTTATGTATTTCCTTTGTATTATATTTTATATTTCATTATTCTTGTTGACGAGAATATTATAAAGCCCATCTCAGATGGACATTTTTGTGGGTTTTCGGGACTAAATCGTCCATCCTACTTAAAACTGGTTAGAGCCATTTACACATTATTCGACAACAATAGGGTTTGCAAACTGTATCGAATGTATTGATTGTTAATCAGCGACATTTTGAAATTTCAAAACCGAAATTGTCGCCGATTAATATTTAAACGGTTTTAACGGTTTTAACGGTTTTAAAATGCATTTAACTGTGGTAAACAGCAATATATATATATATATATATATATATATATTTAAACTGCAAACACGCAGTATAATTAACGTAAAGAACGACGCTTGTATAGGAGAATATCCGCGCAAGATGAGAGAGAACGAAACAAATGAAAAAATGAGGTAACCACACGGGAATCGAACCCGGGATCTTCCGATTGCCGGTCATCTTGCGCGGGATATTCTCCTATACAAGCGTCGTTCTTTACGTTGATATATATATATATATATCTATATATATATGTTTTCGAAGGACGGTTGAGGATTAATCTATGAAATTAAGCGACATTGGGTCTGGACAGTAGTTGAATGGCGGGACTCGAAGTAGGAGTAGGAAATAACATTCGGGTGAAGGAGATACTTGAAGGAAGAGGGGTTGTCGAGGTGGAAGTATTGGAGGGCAGAAGGGGTGCTTGGAGAGCTAAAGATGTAAAAAGAACATATATTAAATATAATTTTAAAAAGTGATTAAACATAATTATAATTACAAATTTTAAGAATAATACAATTCGTTCGTTTGTTATATTTAAAGGGAGGAAAATGTGTGTGTGTATATATATATATATATATATATATTTTTTTTTCTTTAGTGGTTTAAATTTTGATAACTTACAATCGCTGAAAAAGATGCAAATTATGATACTCGTGTGTGAGAATAATAATTTCGGTACTTGTGGGTTATCTGTCGCCACTTTTTAATTTAATTTTCCAACTTTTTCACAAATACAGATGTGTGTTATCATGTTGCCATTTTTACAAAAATGTTTTTACGCCTCGTGAACAGGCTCTCATCGATCTCAACCACTATTCCTTCTAACCTAACCTAGGTTAGGTTAGAAGGAATAGTGGTTGAGATCGATGAGAGCCTGTTCACGAGGCGTAAAAACATTTTTGTAAAAATGGCAACATGATAACACACATCTGTATTTGTGAAAAAGTTGGAAAATTAAATTAAAAAGTGGCGACGAGCTATGTCCAAAGTATTGATTTGGTCACTCGTAGAGATCACAATCAATTTTGATTCAAATTTTGGAGATAACATGACAAGGTACAATAAATAAAGTTAATATTTCACATAATATTTTAAAAATTAAGTTTATTTTATAATTTCGACTGGGAAAACAAAACAAAAAAAATTCTCCATAAAAACCTACTGAAATAGGTCCCCCTTCCCTAAAAGAAGAAATACATACAGTATGTATGTAAATACATTTAGTTTCAAATTAAAATGTATCTATAGGCCTATTATATAACATGCTCATGTATGCGTAGACCTGTAGCAACTACTGTATACCTGTAACGTGTAGTAACTGTACTCATTACTAAACACTGTATTCATGGAAGCCCTTTCATAATGTCAAATTCTTTTAGACTTGAGTTAGAGAGACCTTTTTATTTTAATACAAGTACAAAGAAGGCAAATTTCAGCCGTTTTAAGGTTAACGAAAGTTGATTAAAAAAGTTATTGATAATAAAACAATATTGATACTATTACATTTGTTTAATTTGGGTTTCGTTTGCTATTTTATTGAAAATTTACAGACGGTTGAAAAAAGTGAAGAGACACCTTCGGTTTTTCCATAGTGTTTGATTTGAAAATAAAAGTGAATAAATATTTATTGAGTGAATATATTTAGAATCGTGTTGCTTTTCCATTTCTTTATGTAAAACTGACACATGTTCCGCCATTTCATTGATAAGCTTTGCCATATCTGTTCTCGAGGACATTCATCATGGTATCTATTTACTTTTGTCAACCCTCTGTATCATGACTAACCCTATTACAAGCTTCGCTGATGTAAAATCTCATAAAAATAGCAACAACTTAAATATTTTCACCGAATGTACTAACAAAATTTAGCATACAGATACTGAAATCTGTTCAATGATACAATACTGTCCAAAGCCAACGAGATAAATGTAAAAAAAAAAATGGAAATGAAAGATTAAAATATTTGGAAATTGTTATTGAAATAGATTACAGAAATACATGAATAAATTTAAGAAAAACATTCTATTAAATTTGAAGTTTAAAGGAATGAGTAAAGTTTCATGAAATTCGCAATGATCACTGCGTAATTAAGGGCCTAGCAAATGCTCCCTTAAGAATAAGGTTAATAATTTGATATAGTTAATTAACTTAGGCCATTCACATTAAATTAAAAGAAATTATGGTACTTGTAGGTTATCTCCCCCCCTACCAATTTTGACATAATATTTTCGTTAAAACTAACGAAAATATCACGACTTAACCTAACCAATTATGAAGGGCGTACAGTTGATTTATTATTAATTATAACTTTGTTTGTTTCTGGAATAGTATTTACTATTTACCAATAGATCAACTGTACGCCCTTGATAATTGGTTAGGTTAAGTCATGATATTTTCGTTAGTTTTAACGAAAATATTCTGTCAAAATTGGTAGGGGGGAGATAACCTACAAGTATCGAATTCCATTTATTTTAGTTAACCCATTTAAGGTTATACGTTTTGGTTGAAATTGGTAATTGAGCATAAAAAACAGTCGCAGTACTGGGAAATGTCACAGAAAAAAATCCCTCCCCTTCACTTCACGATTGATTTAACAGTAAATAAATTAAAGCTCTTTTCCGTTCTAACCCAGCAAAAAAATGAAATTATATATTATTTTCCATTTATTTAAAAGTAGAGATTGCATTTAAGATTTCAATGAAAATGTCCTTTCCTTTTTGTCTTCTCCTCCACAGAAATTCACATAAATAAGAATCTATCATATTTCTAGATGTTCCCCAATGTCTCTTGTTCCTTCGTTTAGCTAAATCAACTGTACGCCCTTGACGATTGGTTAGGTTAGGTCGTGATATTTTCGTTAGTTAGCCTTATAAGGTTGACGGTGAGCTGGACACAGAAATAACACACAGAGTGCAATCTGGTTGGAAAAATTGGAAGAAAGTTTCAGGGGTGTTGTGTGACCGAAGAATAGGCGCAAGGGTTAAGGGAAAGGTGTATAAGACTGTGGTAAGACCGGCTATGATGTACGGGGCTGAGTCTTGGGCTATAAAGAAAGATCATGAGAAAAGACTAGATGTAACGGAGATGAGAATGCTGAGATGGATGTGCGGAGTGACAAGGTTGGATAGAGTAAGGAATGAAAGGATAAGGGGCACAACAAAGGTTGGAGAAATCTCGAGGAAGATACAAGAAAGTAGACTGAAATGGTATGGACATGTGATGAGAGGGGACGAAGATTATGTAGGTAAGAGAACGATGAATATGGAGGTGCATGGCAGGAGAAAGAGAGGCAGACCGAAGCGAAGGTGGATGGAGAAGGTGAGGGACGATTTGAGGGAGAAGGGTTTGTCGGAGGAAGAAGCCCAGGACCGGGCTGTGTGGAGGAGGCTGGTCAGAAACGCCGACCCCGCATAGAGGCGGGAACGGGCGAAGAGAAAGAAGAAGCCTTATAAGGTTAACTAAAGAAGGCTGGGGTAGAACGTTATTTCCTTAACTATGTTTATGAAATTCCATTTATCATCCATAACAATATCTACAAAAGAGAGAAAAAAATTAATAATTATAACCATAACTAATTAAAGCACGAATACTTTCTCCAAAATAAAATATATATTATTGAATTCAGCAAGTAAAACTACACTAGAAATTGTTGGTGGGGTAGAACGGAAAAGATCCTAAATAAATAAACCAATAAAACTAAGTAAGCAGTAACACTAAAACAACCTAAACAGTAATAATCAATGTAATAACAATAATAAATTAGTTATATTAGGTTCCAAGGACACTTTCATAACTTAATTGAACTACAAACTGAGGTCTGAATGTTTAATCCGATCCTCATCTTTTCCTTCACATTACATCTTTGACCACTTATCTTAATAGCCTCTGATACCTTTAGAAGTAAAATCAAATATGCGGTATATAGTAGATTAATTTAAACTAACTTGGTACTACATTTAAATGACAAATTTGCTCTACATTTAAATAATTTGGCACTACATTTGAGCAGGTCCACATTTTAGTAATTTGGTACTACAAATACAGTACATGCTAACCTATTAAAAATTAAGTAAATGTACATAAAATCATAATGGCTCTATAGTCATGTTAGTTTACAGGAAAAAAAATATATAAAATATCTCTCAAACTGAAGCGAACAGTTACGCATCCAGCTGCTAAGGCATGAAAGCCAACTGGCCAAGAGCAGATAAAATGGACTCAGTTCGAGTTCCTGAAATTAAATTGCTAAAATTACAGAATGAGAGAATCGTTCTGAAAGCAAGTACAACAGCAGCGACGGATAACGTCACTATGACAACCGAAAATAATGTTAAAAAAAATATGTTGATTGTTGCAGGTGTGATTCTAAATTTTTATAAATAAGTATATTATTTGAATTATTATTAATAATAATAGTTAAGAAATTATATGTATATAATATCTCTCTCTCTCTCTCTCTCTCTCTCAGTAGTTAGTCTTCCTCCAACAGCAGGTAGTGACTCTCCTTCCACGTTGGAGGGGGCTCAGGCTCCTGCGGAGATTGTCCCCTCGTTAGTGAGGGGCTCTTCAACTCCCGACAGCCCTGGCTGTTCGGGAAACGGGTCGTGCTAGGGGGCGGTCAGAATAGGGGAGGCTCCCTCCGTGTAATGCTTTTTAATGCAGGTCGATCAGGAACAAGTTTGGCGAGCTACGGGCGCTCTTAGCATCAGAATACCAGGATATCGTTGCTATCACCGAGTCCTGGATTCATACTGATCGTAGGGACTACGTTGGGGAGTTCGAAATTCCCGGGTATAGAATGTTTCACAAAGACCGCACCCGTGGGGAGGGGGGTGGGGTACTAATATACGTCAGAGACACGTTGAGTCCGGTTGACTGCCAGTTCCGGTCGGAACGGGAGCTGCTTGCCGTCGATCTGAACGTGGGAGGGATGAACTATAGGTTAATCTTGGTGTACAGACCTCCGCATCTCCTCCTCGAGGAGGATACAGCCCTGTACACCGAACTCAGTAGCCTGCTAGGGGATAGGGTGTGTGTAGTTTTAGGAGACTTCAACTGTCGCGGCATAAAGTGGGAAAACAGGACTGCCGATGCTGAAGGGAGGAGGCTAGTTGACTTTGCTGATGAGAACTTCCTCACTCAGTGGGTCAACGAGCCTACACGAGGCGAAAGCGTGCTAGACTTAGTATTCACGACCGAAGACAACCTCGTCACTGGCCTCACCGTTGACGAATCATTGGGCGGGAGTGATCACGGTCTTATTAGGTTCCGTGTGTGCGTCCCTCGGGTGAAGCGTAGTAACTCGAGAGGCAGTAAGCTCGATCTCCGGCGGGCGAACTTTGTTAGCCTCAGGGATAGCGTAGGAGAGATGGGGTTAGAGGTTGGCGGCGATGTTGAGGGAGTGTGGAGTGCATTCCGGGACGAGTTTATGGTGCTGCAGTCTGCTGCCATACCCTCAAAACCGGTCACCCCTGCTTCAACGCAGCCTAAGTGGTTCAATCGTGACATCGCTTCGGCTATCCGAAATAGGAAAGTAGCGTATAGGAGGGCGAAGGCCAATCGTTCCCACGAGAACACTGAAGCGTATGTTCGCCTGTGTAGGGAAGTGAAGGCGAAGGTTAGGCTAGCGAAACGTAACGAAGAACTACGGGTGGCAAGCCTCTGTAAGGGGAACACTAAGGAGTTCTTCAGATATGTTAATAGTAGAAAGCCCATTAGAAGCATTAGAAGCGGCGTTCTGCGGACCTCCGACGCGGACATCGCTAATGTGCTTAATGAGTACTTTGCGGGGGTGTTCACCAGGGAGGATACCCGCGTCATCCCCGAGCCAGGCGTGAGGCACGAAGATGCTGGCCTGGATAGTGTTAGATGTACCGCGACAGTCGTTGCCGATAGAATAGAGAAACTGAGCGCGTTTAAGGCTCCTGGGCCAGACCAGTTTCTCCCCAGAGTGTTGCGAGAAGTGCGCGACCAGGTGGCTCCCCACCTGGCTACAGTCTTCAACAAATCGTTGGAGATGGGCCAGGTGCCTGGTGACTGGAGGGAAGCCAACGTGACCCCTATCTTTAAGAAAGGGGATCACGAAAGTCCAGGGAACTATCGTCCCATTAGTCTCACTTCAGTTGTAGGTAAATTATTAGAAGGGATAATAGCTGATGGGATCGTTGACCATTTGGATTCCTACAAGCTGCTTGGGGACTCCCAACATGGGTTTAGACGGCATAGGTCGTGTCTCACCAACTTGATCGAGTTTTTCCACGTCATGTTGAGTGAGTATGATAAGAGTAGGGTGATTGATATACTTTATCTCGACTTTCAGAAAGCCTTTGATAAGGTACCTCACCGCCGGCTAATGGCGAAAGTGCGCGCGCTGGGTATCGGTGGGGAAATAGGTAGGTGGATTGAAAACTGGCTGAGGAATAGGCGGCAGAGGGTTGTAATTAAAGGGGCTAGTTCGGGTTGGGCCTCGGTCACTAGTGGGGTTCCTCAGGGTTCCGTTTTGGGGCCACTGTTGTTTATCATTTACATAAATAATATCGACGGTGGCATCGTCAGTCGGATCGCCAAATTCGCTGATGACACCAAGCTTGGGGCCAATGTTGGGACGCCCGAAGCGATCGAGCAACTGCGTGCGGACCTAGGTAGGATAGGAGAGTGATCCGAAAAATGGCAAATGCCATTTAACTTGGGTAAATGCAAAGTGATGCACATTGGCTACGCCAATCCCAAGTCGGACTACTCGATGTTGGGTAGTAATATCGAGGTGACTGATTTAGAAAAGGACTTGGGTGTGCTAATTAGCAGCGACCTTAAGTTTACGAAACAGTGTGTAGAGGTGGAAAAGAAAGCCCAGAAACTATTGGGTTATATCAGGAGGCAATTTCAGTTTCGGAACAAGGAGATTGTGCTCTCACTGTACAATTCCCTTGTTCGGCCGCACCTGGAGTATGCTGTGCAGTTCTGGTCGCCCACCCTCAGGAAAGATATTGAGAGGCTGGAGCGAGTGCAGGCGAGGGCTACAAAGTTAATCCCCTTCCGTTAGGCATATGGGCTACAATCGACGGTTACGCGCCCTGAACTTGTTTTCGCTTGAAACTCGGAGGCTGCGCGGTCAACTGATCGAGGTTTTCAAGCTCTTACGCGGGTTGAACGATGTCGATTTTAGAAGTATGTTTAGTTTAAATGATAACCCAACTCGCAACAATGGTTGGAAGTTGGATTTGAAACGGTTTAGGACTAGTGTGTGTGGGAATTACTTTACTATAAGATCTGTGACACGTGGAACAGGTTACCTTCAGAAGTTGTGAACAGTTCCTGTGTGGATCATTTCAAAAAAAGTTTCGACCAAATCTTGCACACTGTTTGAGGGTGGCACCCGTTTCCCTGGCACTCGTTGCCATTGGTACCTCCTCGGTATGGGCCGCAAGGCCTTTTGAGGTACTCCGTTTCCTTGTAACTCTCTTTCTCTCTCTCTCTCTCTCTCTCTCTCTCTCTCTCTCTCTTAGTAAAGGGATGCTTCAAAAAATATATTTCAATACTGTGTATATATTGTTCCTAATTGTAACATTCAAGGTAATCTCTTATAATAATTGTAAAGGCCTAAGCTTAGGCAATAACAGCAAACACAGGCGGATCATAATTGATAAGCTGTTAGAGGATGATGATTTCTCTGTCTGCAGCAAACATGGTTATGGAAACAGGACTTAAAGGACCTGAATAGCCTGTCCAGTAACTTTCGTGGATAGGGGAGGCCACCAGAGATAAACAAGATGGTCTCCTTGCAGGCCACCCACCTGGTAGGGTAGCTATTCTATGGAGGTTGGGGTATGGGAAATATATTTGTGAATTAAAACTTATGTCCAAGTCACTATTCAAAACATACAGTATGAATAAACAACTCGGAGGAAAAATACCATTTTATTTTTCGAATCAATTATATTAATTCTATCAATACAATTTACAAATGCAGTACCAGTCCATAGAGGCAAGACAATTGTTTACTGCAAGATTTTCATAATTAGAAGCGTACTTTCTTTGCCTTCTCTCTCGCAAAGTGGTGAATGATTCTGATGAAATTTAAAGTACGGGCTAACTGGCTTTCAGTTACAATGGTTCCCAGATCTGTCAGTCAGTCTTGGGCATTGATGGACCGCAGATAATATTTTATCTTTCAGTTTGACTAATGATAATTTCTATAAAATGTATGTTCATTAATTATATTTCCTCTGACATTTAATCAATTGCTTTATTAATATTTTTAGATTTTATCCCCTCTTTCCGGGCCCCGGAAATTTATCCCGGCTTCCCAGCCCTCTCGGCGGCCCTGATCACCAGACAATGATTGTAAGTTGGGGTGGGGTTAATTCAGAGCCATTCTCTGTGACCAGTGGTGTCAGGCAGGGAGGGATACTGTCCCCCTACTTATTCAATGTTTATATGGATAATCTATCTGTTGTGCTGAACACCTGTAAAATAGGCTGCTATATTGGTACAATGATTGTTAATCATCTGATGTATGCAGATGATCTAGTTCTTATTTCTCCATCTGTAAAAGGGGCTCAGCACACTTTTGAAGGTGTGTGAAAGGTATGGGAAGGATAACGACATAAAATATAATCCTGATAAAAGTCATGTTATAATTATGAGGACCAAGACCTGCAAGTATATAACATTTCCTGAATTTCAATTGAATGGTATGGTGCTGTCAGAGGTAATCCATAAATCCATACTAAGTATCTTGGCCACATACTAACGGATAGTCTTTCAGATGACTGTGATATTCTAAGGCAATGTAGACAATTATATGCTTAGGGGAAATACTTTGGTTAGAAAATTTCATACGTGTACATTAGATGTTAAGTTGATTTTGTTCAAAACAATTTGTACTCCAATGTATACAGCTCATTTGTGGTGGAACTATAGCATGTATAATTTGAGGAAATTATATATTGCAGAAATTAATATTTTTAGTTTATTAAGAACTCTAAGATTTGTAAATGGTGCTCCTACTAGTGTCAGTATGCTGTTTGTAATCAATAAGGTGCCAAACTGCGCCAATGTCATTCGCAATTTTGTATTTAGATTTATCACTAGGCTTGGTGAGTCAGTCAATAAGATAATAGAAGCCATGGTTAGTGGACTGGTCTCGGATATATTTTATAAATCTCAAATCTGGAAGCATTAGCGTAGGCAATTGTATGTTCATTATACACAGTGATTCACTGGCCTACTTAGTCAGTGCTCCAGACAACTATCTCTCAATCTTCTATGGACCTCTTGTATAATGTTTGTACCTGGTGAGTCTGAAATAAAGTGTTTGTTTGTTTGTATATACTTATTCATGGATTTCAACATGCTCGCCATGAGTTTCAACACAAGTTCTGAATCGTCGAAATGCCTCGTTAACTGCTTTGAGACACGTTTCCTTCTGTGAAGAAGTTTATAAATTCTCGCATTTGATCCTCCAAAGAAAGAAAATTTATTATAGTGCTGTTATATTTAAGTACAAGAAAAGGTTTGTGCGTCCATGCGTTTCCCTCACCAGCTGTTTTTATTTCGGTAGTGAGGAGACGTTCGTGGGTTGAGTCACTTTTTTGATTTTGGAACGTTTGAGCGTTTCTCTTGGCGCACTCATTTGTAACATTATTATCTTTAGCATTCATTTTTACTCGTCTAATCTTTAATTTAAATTTGTATCCATTGATTTCAGCGAACGCGTGGAGCTCGTTCCACTATTCAGAATTATCGTTATCTCTTATATTTGTGCATTTTCTATTATTTATTCTTTTTTTGCTGACAATGAATTTATATTTTCAGTGTGGGATCTTAATACCTCAAATTCTTTGCGGTATACAAATTTAATTAGATTTAGAGTTTGGCCATTTTTGAAGGTTGGGATAGACTTGAATATTGTAGTTAAAAGGCTATTTTGGAATTACAATTTATTTCAAATTATCTATTTAATTTGGGGAGCGGAATACTTTTTTACGAATATCTTCATCAGAATCAGAGGTCCTCAGCTCGGGACCACAAGGAATAGTATTAGCGCCACTACTCTTCATAATCGTGCTAACTGACATAGATGAGGACGTTACCAGAGACAGCACAGTAACATCCTTTGCCGATGACACAAAGATCAGTAGAAAAATAAGAAACCCAGAAGATATAGGATCTCTACAAATTGACATGAACAGAATCTATAAGTGGACGGAAGACAACAATATAAGGTTTAGCACTGAGAAATTTCAGCTGTTACAGTACGGAAAAAGAGAAGACTTAAAATCCATAGAATATTATACCCCAAATCCCAAATGGACAGGAAATTCAGAGAAATTCTAGAGCAAAAGATTTAGGGGTTGTAATGACTGATGATGCGAAATTTGAAACACAAAGGTAGCAGTAAACAGAGGAAAGAGAATAACTGAGCAGATACTGAGGACCTTTAAACGAAGGGATAGGAATATAATGATTCCTCTACTGAAAACACTGATCATACCCAAATTGGAATACTGCTCGGTCCTAACATCCCCATATAAAAAAGAAGACAATTAGATAGATAGCTAGAAGGGATTCAGAGAAGCTTCACAGCCAAAATCAAGAGGTGCAAATAACTAAATTACTGGGAAAGGTTACGCGAACTAAACCTATATTCACTGGAAAGGAGAAAAGAGAGATACACCATTATTTACACTTGGAAAATAATGGAGAAACTAATCCCTAATCTTACTCTGAACTCTGTAACTCCCCAAACAACGGCGGAAAGTAGAAAAGGAAGACTGTGTCGTGTTCCCAAATTAAAGGCGAGACAGGGAACATCCTTAACCCTGAAAGAAAATAGGGAGCAAGTGTAGTTTACGTCCCCCTAACGCAAAAGGGGACACAAACCACACGACGTCAAAGTTGGGGAGCGTAAACTACACTAGGATCTTTAGGAGACATTTTTTAAATGAATCCATCAAATAAAACTTTAAAACTTTAAAACGGCGCACCTAAAGCAAAAGCACCCCTTGTGTAATTTCTTTATTTATGGTCAAATTTTTATGAAATTTTCAATATAGAGGTTTTCAAAGCGGACATCGGAATAACGCACACCATTTTTGAAAAAAATTTGAAATTTTTTTTAAAAAATGTTTTCTAAAAACAAAAACACAACATAACCGGGCCTTCGATGTTATTCCGATGTCCGCCATTAAAGGTTAGTATATGAAAACCTCTATATTGAAAATTTCATAAAAACCCTGACCATAAATAAAGAAATTACACAAGGGGTGCTTTTGCTTTAGGTGCGCTAATATTACGTCAATTTATTATTATATTATTATATATATATATATATATATATATATTTATATATATACATATATATATATATATATATATATATATACATATATATATATATATATATATATATATATATATATATATATATATATATATATACATATATATATATATATACATATATATATATATATATATATATCTATATATATATATATATATATATATACATATATATATATATATTATATATATACATATATATATATATATATATATATATATATATATATATATATATACATATATATATATATATATATATATACATACATATATATATACATATATATATATATATACATACATATATATATATATACATATATATATATATACATATATATATACATATATATATATATATATATACATATATATATATATATATATATATATATATATATATACATACATATATATATACATACATACATATATATATATACATACATACATATATATATATACATACATACATATATATATATACATACATACATATATATATACATACTATATATACATATATATATATATACATATATATAATCATGCGGGTTGCTTCTACAGAGCTTCAATTTAATATTTAGGAGAAATCCAATGACAAGGAGAAATGTAAATGCCATGAAAAGTCTTCTTTAATGCGCAACGTTTCGAGCAATACGCTCATCTTCAGGCTTTCACTGCAGTATCCGAGGCTGACTAATTTGAGCAGAGACAAAGAACGGGAAACACGAAGGATGGCGAGGGCGATTGGGGAAGGAGGGATTATAAGGAATTGGGGAAGGAGGAGGGATCATAGCAAATTGAGAGGGACGGCCGATGAGTCAACATTCAGACTAGGGGACAATGCTTTAATGAAAAGGGATTCTAAAATTCTTAGTGAGTTGGGACAAGTATTACAACCAAGAATTTTAAAATTGTCTAAAGTGACATCAATTTTACATTTAATGCTGTGTTCACGAATACTCGAGGCTTCTTTAGTTTTTAAAATTTTACCTGTTCGGCCACTTATTCCCATATGCGAATAAAATCTAGCCCTGAGAGAGCGAACAGTGCTGCCGATGTAATTCCCAAGGAGACACCTGGGGCAGGTAAATAAATATACAACACCGCTACGCAACGAGTCAGGGGTTCGATCCTTCGCTGAGAAAAAGCTACTTTGCAAATTTCTAAAACAAAGATTATTCACTGTCAGTCAGTTCTCAAATTTAACTCAAGAATTTTTTCTTAAACTTAGAAATCTTAAATTTCAATCTTTCATATTTAGGAAGAGTGATTTGCAGTGTATTAAGAATTTGGCAAAGAACCAGGAGATTGTTGTGACTAGACCAGACAAGGGTAACGGAGTGGTTATTTTGAATAAATCGGACTACATAAACAAAACTAATGAAATCCTAAGTGATCTTACTAAATTCAAACAAATTCTAGAACCTGTAAATAAAGTCATTGTAAGGTTAGAAGACCAGGTTAATAGATTTCTGTCACGACTAAAGTCCTTAAAGATAATAAAAAATGATACTTACTCTCAGTTGTTCGCATCTGGTGCTAATCTTGCTCAATTATACTGTCTGCCTAAAATCCATAAAGCTGGAACACCTCTCCGTCCTATTTTAGCTTCGTATAACTTACCCACCTTTCAATT